>KZ807908.1:86281-101020 GCA_000696205.2 Oncopeltus fasciatus | reverse complement strand
TCACACACTTTCGAGGCATTTCAGATCAGCACTTAAATTAATTTAAAAATCAACTTCACACGATAATTTCAATAGCAACCACGTGCGTACAATTGACAAACTCGCAAAGGTTATGTTTACTACTTATGAACAGCTGATGAGAGGGGTGTTATGTAAACAAACATGTGTACCAACTGTTGGTGATGAAATATTTCATTTGTTGAAAACTCAATATATATATAATAGAATGATACTATATCTTGAAAACAAGAGCTAATATATAATTTTTATGGTCATTTTCGGTTTTAACACGTGGAAATACATTAAAATCAGGTAATTTCAACCCCGAAACAAAAACTTTGTTGTTGTTTTGTTATCTGCCATTATCTGCCAACGTAACTTACATTGTAAGCCATCTTCAGGGCTGCAGAAGTACAATGTAATGAGAATACAATAATAATTGACAATAATATAATACATAATTACCATAATCTAAAGTGATATCAAAGTATGAATGTAGAAACCTATGTAAGAGAATTTAATGGATCTACCTTGACCGAACCCCACCTAAAATCATTTAATAATAATATCTACAGTCAAAAAAACTCTCCTATTGAACATGTAATTCTGTTTTAGTATTGTTGAGGTTATGTCTGTCAGTTCTTCTATGGATTGTTCATCGTAAAGGTCCGTTAGTCCGTTTTTGAGTATGTCTATGGTTTCTGTTATTGGTATGGAAGGGTATAAGTCTTTTATATCATATGATATAAGCCTTGTCTGTTCTGTGATTGTAATGTCTTGTAGTTTAGTGATCAGGTCTGTCGTGTTCTTTATTGTGCATGTGTTATGTAGGTTTAGAGATTCTTTAATTAGTTTTGCGGTGTGTGTGGCGAGTTAGTATGCTGGTGCCGGTCTGTAGTTTATTACTGGTCGTAATTGGTATGTCTGGTTTGTGTATTTTCGGTTGTGCTCGTAGCCTTGGTGGTCCAGGATTCATGTTAATGTATTTGAAGTGAGATCCGTCTATTATGTTTGGACATCGTTGAATTGTATTTCTCGTTGGTATGTATCTGTGGGGTCTGTTTTTAGTTCTGTGCACTTTGTTAGTCTGATGAACTCTTCTGTTTTGTTGTTGTAATCCTGTGTGTGCATTATGTGCAGTTATTATAACTGTCACGTTACCTTTGTCTGCTTTGGTCAGTGTTAGGTTGTTGTCGCGGAGTTTTTTCTGTATGTTTCTAGTTGTCTTGGTTTCTGTCTGGTTATGTTTAGTGTGGATTCGGTGCTTTATGTTGTTGGTCAGTAGGTCTGCTACTCTGTGTCTCATCTGTTCTTGTTTTTCTTGTGGTAGGTATGTTATTATGTGTTCTGCGTTCTGTATTGTAGATTATGTTTGAGTCGCTTTTCCAATGTATCTGTTTCGTCTTTGTTAAATGTTATTTTTGTCAGGTTTACTATGCGTTTGTGAAATGTTTGGTTGTTCCGTTTTACGTCTGAGTTGTTTGTTTGTTTAAGTAGTAATTTTGTGAGTTTTTGTCCATATATCGTACTTTTTTGTTGTTTCTGTTGTTATAATGTCTTTTATGTAGTGTAAGTATGTAGGTACTATGTAGTGTAGGTTTAGTTGTGTCGGTTTGTTTCCTGTCTCTAGATGGAGTTTGTAAATTTCGTTGTTCAATCTGTTCTTTTTAATGTATAGTGAATGTATTTATGTTTTAATCCATAGTTTTTGTGCTTTTATTTTTGTATGTTGTGCTGCAAATGATTTTGTGTTTATATTTGTTTTGGCGTATGTAGGTATTATGTTGAGTTTCTGACATTGTTTGTTGAATTTGATGTTGGCTATTGTCTCCTTGATTTTTGCCTGTTTTTGATTTTAACTATTTTTCCAGAGATGTGGAGGTTGAGGATAGATTTTTGAAATTTATATTTAATATTAAACATTTCATTATGTTTTTGGAAAAGTGTAGTGATATTTTTACAAAAGTTAGTAATGAATTTGGGGAAAACTTTTTGTACTCTACATTTTAACAAAAATATTAGTTACTGCTTGTTGGAGGCTAATGTCTTATGTAATACTATTATTTTGTTAAGGGGTTCATTAAGTGAGAGGTATTTGGTTTTAAAGTAACGAAAAAAACCATCTACCTTTAATGGTGTGTTGATGTCTTCCTGGCTGGTAATATCCGATGTAATTTTAGTTGGTGAAGTTGTGTTGGTGACAAGTGGCGGTGAGTCTGCAGACGAGATCTGTGAGGTCTTGTTGAGTGCCTGCAGTCTGGTTAGAGGTCTATGTGTAGAGTTTGACATTGTAAGAACACCACAAGTTATGTTGTATGTTCAAAAGGAGAATTTTTTTTTTTTTTTTATCGTAGATATTATTATTAGATGATTTTAGTTGGGGTTCGGTCAAGCAGTGCGTTTTCTAGATTTTTATAGAAAATTGGAGCTTATGAGAAAGGTTTTAATCGGAGATGGCACCAAAATTTTTAATAGAAAAAGGAAAGGAAATTGGAGTGTTGTTCTTTGAGCAAATTTGGAGAGGAAAGAATAGAGCTCCATTCGGGATGGCTAAGAAAATAATTATAATTTATACTGGAAAGAAAGAAAAAAATAAACAAATATTGACTATGAAAACATCTCTATGAAATATAATAAAAATATTAATGCCTTTGGAATTCAGAAATGTAAAATAGACTTTACATACAGCAAAATAATTGTCAAATGTAAAGAATGACGCACAATACATTTTATAAAGATTATTTTTCTTGTATTATTTAATCCCACGTAAATTTTAACAAATTTTTAGTGCAAGGGAACAGAAGATAAAAAATCTAACTGTCCCAGCCAGGACACGAACCTGGATCTCCTGCTATCCGGACTGGTGCGTTTCCGTTTACGCTACCGAGACCAGTCTGATAAGTTATTAAATTCCCCGCACTAGAGTCGGGAGTCTAACCTCCGAGGTCGACAAATATATCGTCTTATGCTCGGAATGTCAGCTCCTCCGAGCATAAGACGATATATTCGTCTGCCTCGGAGGTTATACTCTCGACACTAATGCGGGGAATTTAATAACTTATCAGACTGGTCCCGGTAGTGTATTTGGTAAATGTACTGGCCCGGATAGCAGGAGATCCAGGTTCGTGTCCTGGCGGGGACAGTTAGATTTTTTTTCTTCTGTTCCCTTGCACTAAAAATTGTTAAAACCAATACATCATATCGCGGTTTCGAGGAGAGGAAAAGTCTGCGCCAGCAAGAGGGAAAGCGAAGGTAACAAAGCCCAGGTGTCATGCACGGATCCAAACTATATCTCGTCGACGCCCTTCTCTCTTAGAACTTCACTTCTCAAAACCGCCATCTTTCTACTTTTGGGAAGGTAGCAGAAACGATGTAAGGCTGTAATTTCTTCCCAAACATTGAAAGTATTTTGCCGTTTTTTGAGAAGTTGAATCAGCCTTCTCTCTTGAACAGAGAAAGTCCACGAAGCATCCCATGGAAGAAATTTTAGAAGGGATGATTTTATTATTTTTAACCAAATATAAGATGTTTTGTTACTAGATGAATAGGGAGGAATAGAAGATTCAGGTATTATTAGATGATTTTCGTTGGGGTTCAGTCAAGGTTGATCCAAAATACCAATTAACAAAAGTGTATTGTTTTAAAGATTATTTGCCATGCCAAATAAAATCATCTAATAATAATATCTACGGTCAAAAGACTCTCCCTTAGAAGATTCAGGTGTTCACCAACACAGCCAAATTCTATATTAAAAGAGGAATATAAGAAACAAAATTTACTATTAGAAGTTGAGTGTGCGAGAGATTTTAGCGAATATCCTTGTAACCATACCATAACCTACCCAGACAAATTTACTTGTAACCATAACGTAATCTACCCAGACAGTTTTCCTTTTAACCATAACGTTACCTTCCCTGGCGAATTTTCTTGTAACCGTAACGTAATCTACCCAGAGACTTTCCTAGTAACCACTATGTAACCACCCTGTACCTATGAGGGGGCTGGTAATCCTCTCTCCACTGTTAATGGCTTATCTGATGACCTTTGACACCAACAATATTTTATAGGGGATTAAGATTAATTTAAATAAAGTATTTTTTGGTACAGAGGTCACTAGATAAGCCAATAACAGTGAAGGGAGGAATAGCAGCCCCCTCATAGGTACATGGTAGGTTACGTCGTGATTATTAGGAAAGTCTCTGGGTAGATCATGGTTACAAGGAAATTCGCCTGGAAAGGTTATGCTACGGTTACAAGGATATTCGGTAAAATCTCTTGGGAACCCCCTGCGAGGTAGGATATTCGCTGAAATCTATAGGGACTCCATAGGGGGCAGGTCGCTCCTATGATGTCACAAGCTATGAGGTAGGAAATTCGCTAAACTCCACTTGATAGTTAGATGGCTCCTATGACGTCACAAGCGATGAGGTACACATAGAAGTTTGAGGAGAAACTCTGAACTCTGCTACCTTGAGCCAAAGAGGAAAAAAGGAATTTTTTTTAAAATTTTGTCTTCATTTGTGTAGTACTATTTAAATTGTTTGATGATCTATTTAATGATTTAATATAACTATTGGTAAAAATAGCTGAGCTCGATGGAGAGGAGGATGTGGAAGAAAAACTATATAGGTTGTTACTTAACTAATTTGATGTTGAGTTTTGTGGACTTGTATGATGATTTTGATTAATAAAACATACGTACTTTACTGGTCTACACAATTGCAGGTACTATCTGGGCGTTGATGAGGAGAGAGCTGGGCAGCGACATCTGTACGCGGTAGGAACACCTCAGGCAGGACTCACCACGAGGCCAGTCTGTATCACCTGCAACAACACCCATCGCCTCTACGACAACTGTACTTACTTCCATGCCTACTTTCCCCCTCCACCATACCCAGGTACCGTGAGCGCCTGTATATAACAGTACCTTTCTCTGCCCAAGACTTATGTCTTACAGTCTACATACATGTTTTTGTTTTTTTAATAGGATTTATTGTATGTCTAAAGTAAATGGTATGACAAGTGATGCACGGGAGGTTTTCTTACCGTATTTATCAGATGTGATAAGGTCACATAAGATTAATGGATTCTTTTAAGTTGTAAATGTTTTAATTTTTTATTGTTGAAGAAAGCTAAGCGTGAATTAGGGACTGTATTAGTTGAAATTAATTAATTCTTCCTGATAGGCTAGGAATATAGGAGGGTGACCGGAAAAAGGCTTATCACTGGGGAAGGAGTAAGTGGATGAGGTTGAGGGGGGAAAGCCATTAAATGTATAAATGTATCAGTACGCTGTATGTCTATGTGTGTCTGTTTATAGTTGAGAAACAGGAAGATTTATTTGCTTTATTATTTATTTATTTGCTTTATTTATTTGCTTTCAAATCTAAGTGGTTTGTTACTTTATCTAATTTGATGTTGAGTTTGATGGACTTGTATGATGATTTTGAGTAATAAATCATACGTACTTTACTTGTGGTTTGGTAAAAGGAATTTTTCTTTTCAGTAGGGATGTTCCCATTCCAAATCAAGTTCCCTCTTTCCTGTTTATAGACGATTTTAAAGTCTATTGAGTTTCTAATACATTAGTTTGGAGCAAGGGTTTATATTTTAAATAAGCAGAATTGTTAAATTCCGCGGTAAATTTCAATTTATCGATCAAATAAAAAGATTCTGTTGTACTTGTAGGTCTTGAGAGTTCTACTCTCTCGGTTCCAATGATTTTTTTTTTTTTTTTTTTCCTGTGAATCTTTCTAAGAGTGAAGTGATTGTTATTTTTGGCCATTATAAAGCATTTCTAAATTCATGGTACTTAAAATTGTTTTATATCCCACCTGTACTAGTAAGGATTTTATTTGTTTTTTTACTTTATTTGTTTGTTGAAGACTTCAGGTATGGTTTTCTCTTGTTCTTGGAAACTATCGCTTGACATTATTATGATCCATCCATCAAAGCAGATAAAGCAGCAAGAAACTCTATTTATTGTTCTCTTGAAGGTGGGGCATGGCAATTCAGTATTTCAGTTTTTCATAAATTCAGAATTCCAGTAATTCAGAATTTACAGACTTTAATTAGCAAATAATGTGTAGTAGGATTGTATAGAGGTTTGTAAGGGAGAAGGTTTGTATGATCCGATACAGAGATCTGATTGTTTTAGCAGGATTAAGTAGGTTGTGGGGAAACAATGAAGTGGGTGGCCATTAGCCGAGGGTAGATTTTCTCTGTAATGGCGATGTGGTTCTTTTCTTCCTTCCTCTACTTGGAGCGAGGTGTTAACGTGATCTACATTCCATCTATCCCAGAGATGCTGGACTATCTTCTGAACTGAATACAAATCGTCTACCAGCTATCTTATAATTAAAGACTGTGGGGTTATCACATTTGAAAGTTATACTCATCATATTTCGTCTTCAAGTGCAAATTGTTTCTCATAGCGCAAATTGTTTGGTGACTAAATATTAGTTTTGGTAGGCTCTTTAAGATTCTAGAATCATAAAAGTATGATGCGATCTCATTGCTGGATTGATGCAAAAGGACGAATGTTCTGAGAACTATTGAAGGTTACAAAATGAACTACTAAATTAACGAGTGACAATTCTGTTACCCAAATGAGCGACTGTCAGGATAACCGCTTCATGTGAGAGAGTAGCTGCTGTTTGTAAGCATTGGAATTATCTAACGGCCTACGATATTCTAAAAACATAAAGTTTGAGTTCTACACTGACACTGATCCGGTCAGCTCACTTTTGCTTTCGTCATAGTGATTGGGTAGAAAGTTACGGTAGAAAATTCGTGGCACGTAGTGATAATAGGAAGACAAAATGAGTACCATCTTGAGAACCAAATAGAAGCACTCTTCATTTCAGTTGCAGTATTATACATAATGAAATCCCTCCTTCGCCATAGGTAAATGAATCTTCACTTACTCCAATGCGTATTATTTGAAATAAAGAAATTAGTTCTAACAAGGGACAGGCCTTAAACTTCAAGGAGGATTTTGAATTTGTTACTTATTATTAAAGACTTAAACTACTGTTAGAAAAAACTTAGTTGGATCCGTAAAAAAATAGTGTTGGGTCTTTTATGAATATAACGTTTAGAAATATTAATAGTGGTTAATTTGTGATTATTGTGAGAAAATTATAACTATTGGTCGTCGGATTTGTCGTTGAGAAGTTTTCAAACTCATCTCAAAACCAACTGAGCTGAAAGCCTGGGAGCTGTAAGATCCTTTCAATATCTTTAATTAATTGGGGATAGCAACCACAGTTACTTTTAAAAGGATTTTTAATGCAGCCTTGTAAGCCTCCATAACAATTAAAGGAATCTATAATCTGTTTTAGTCAGTTATTCCAGAGTAGGCCGAGTTTCCGTTTACAGAGGACCAATAAGTTCCAGGGTGACAAGTATGCATGCAGAAACGTTGCCTTTCATATCACTAAAGCCACTTCTGCAACCAAACACTGTTTCATTCGCCTTTCTCAATGGCCAGAGTACTTGCAGATGGAGTGAAGGCATACGCAGTGGAGTGTTTGGGCCCAGGTCTGCCTGTGGCTGCAATGCACGTCGCACCGGGACATCAACCCGTGCGATTACTGTACTCCACGCCAGGCGCGGGCCGGCTCGCGGGGCTAGCACTCCCAACTCAGCGGACATTCCATGTTCCTCTGGCGCACGGTTACGGAAGAGCTACTGTACAGCTTCTTCTTCCTCCTTCCTGGAGAGAGGAGCTCAGGGATGCTGCCTTTCCTGTACTCGTAGAGCTGTAAGTATCCTCAAGTCTAATGATAATATGTGCCACCCTTCTTAATAATGTTTAATATAATTATATCCCAGGTACTATTCGAGTTTAATTCAATTTCATTTTTGTTTGTTTTTTATACTATTTTTTATTTATTTATTCGTTTGTGAACAAATAAAAAAATTGAATTGTGATATACTAATAAATATACTAAGCAAGAGCAGGTGGAATGAAGATTGCAGTGAACAAACAGAAAGAAAAAAACTACATAGATTACAATTATGGACTTAGCAATACTACTAAAACAATAACAAAACAAATGTTCACGTAGGCTTCGACGGTCGTCAGATGTATTTACCGTTACTTCTTCCGGGTTGGACCGTGTAAAGTTGTTGATAGTTGCCGAGCTTTCGCACATCATGTGATGGCTTCTTCATGGCTGAATAGAGAATGTCCTCTCTTTTACAGCTCTCATTCTCTACTCAGCCCTGAAGAAGCCATCACATAATGTGCGAAAGCTCGGCAACTATCAACAACTTGACACGGTCCAACCCGGAAGAAGTAACGGTAAATAACAAAACAAATTAAATATGGGCTACGTGGCAATAATAATGAAGAGCAAAAATAAATTTTAGTTAATTGATTATAACAAATATATATTTCTACTGATAACTATCCAACCTACTGACTAGTAAATAAATAAAGATATTATAATTTACTTACAGCTAATAAGAAAATATATACAAATGAATAAAATGTTCCAATTTACAAAGATTTTCTTGTAGCACCCATTTCGCCTGAACTCGGGGAAGCCTTTCTACCATTTGCTAATTCATGTTCATATCTCCTAGACCCTTCCCAACTAGGGTATAAGAGTGTTTTGATTTATGAGTAAATCTTGGTTTAGTTTTTTGTGTCGGCATCTCCGAGTGAAAAAAAATTAGGGAACTACAAATGAGCTTAAATTTACCCTATTTCCGTAATGTTCGAATTTTAGACGTGTCTTACTTGCTGTAGCGATTAGCCTGAGATGGTGAAAACACTCGTAGCCCAGTTTGCAGATGACATTCTCCGTTTGACTCAGAAGAAAGACATTGACGAAGCGATCAAGGAACTTCAAAGAGGACTAACTCTAAAGGGTTATTATGACTACCAATGTATATAGAACTTGTTGTACCTTCTGTTATCCGTCTTCATTGGTTTCTGCAAACCATCTTCTGTTGGCGAGCGCTTACGGACATTTTCCATCTTCGTGGCCATTTTCTTTGGCCACGAAGATGGACAATGTACAAAAGCACTTGCCAATAGTAGATGGTTTGCAGAAACCAATGAAGACGGATAATAGAAGGTATGATAGGACTAAATCTAATGAGGCATTGGTTCACTAGTTTCTAGAGCTAAGGTCTTCACATTGTGTCCATTTGAGGAATACGGACTAATTCGACTCTAAACTGACATTCAACTATCTTCTTAACAAGGAGGTTTCAGAAAACCATCCAAGACCCTCACTCCTCTACCCACTACTAAACAAACTGTCAATCCTGAAACATACTACTGGGATACTACTGAGAACACATTAACCCAACAGTCAGGGCGTAATAACCATGATGTTGATCGCCCTATGGCCTGATCCTAATCCTAATCCTACTGAGAACACTCATGAAAAATATAAAATTCTATATTTAATAAATTATATTTACTCCAATGGTTAAATTTATTTATTTTTCTTCTTCTTCTTCAATTTATTGTGTATAGCTAATATTGTGCTGGCCTAATAATAAATAAGTTATTTTTATTTCTATAGCTAAATTCATTATGTTTATGCTGTTTACTTAAACATTTGAAGGAACGGTAGACCTGGGGAGCTATCTGTCAGCGAGAAGTTCACCATTGATTGGGGAACCTACATCTCCTCCCAGTTCGACGTGGTCTACATCAGGGTGGATGTGCTTGATGAAGGCAGCCTCTATGTAGACACAAGGCTGGTTGGAATGAGGATTCAGGACTACATAGCAACCATTAGGTACTATTTATCTGGTTTATTCTTGTTTTTAAGTTAAAGTATATGGTCAGTTCTTTTGATCTTATATTTAAAATGGAAAACTTATATTAAACTGTCATATACACTACACATTATATGGTATTTAATCTGATTTTATTCTGTTCCCTTACACTAAAAATTGTTAAAATATACGTGGGATTAAATACCACAAAAAATAATATTTATAATATTAAAATTTGAAAGTCAATAACGAGAGTCATTTAAACAGCTTGACAATGACAGCTCCTCCGAGCATAAGACGATATATTCGTCTGCCTCGGAGGTTAGACTCTCGACACTAGTGCGGGGAATTTAATAACTTATCAAACTTGTTTCGGTAGCATAAATGGAAAATGCACCGGCCTGGATAGGAGGAGATCCAGGTTCGAGTCCTGGTTGGGACTTTTTATTCTGTTCCCTTGCACTAAAATTTGTTAATACTCATAATCTTTCAGTGAAATAAGTGAACACCATCAATGATGAAATTGAAAGGACTATACAGTGTATTTGTTACAAATGATCTGGAAATGTCATACATTTAATGATTAACGTTGTACAAATGGCTGTCAAACATCTGACTTCTGTGTTTACAGGTACTTGCTTGAGACTCTTACGTTTCTCGACAAGCAGCGAATAGCAGTCTGGGGTTCTGGCTTCGGAGGTTACATCACCAGCATGATGCTGAGTTCTCAACACCACATCGTCAAATGTGGTATCGCGGTATCTCCTATTACAGACTGGCTCTTTTATAGTAAGTCACCACTAGTCTTCCTAACATTTACGAAAAAGTAACTTCTTCCAGCTCAGTTCAGATGTAAGCCAGGAGTAGACCAATGATAATCATTTTCATGATAATCTTTGTTGTTGTTAACTTCCATCATTGCCTTACACCCAAAACAAAGAATAAGATAATGTAATCTCCACTGCGAGTAAGTGATACATTTCCTTAGAAATAGAAAGTAGGAAGATGGATCTAACCAGCCCAGCAATAACAAGGACACTTGAGCATATGTCGTCTCTATGAATAAGATAATATGAGGGAATTACGAAGGAATGCAGCTAATGAGTCATTGAACTTGATAATACTGTAAGAATCATAGCTTCCCCCGTGTTTCCTTTCTTATGCTCAGTCTAGGACTTTTACAGGATGAAGCCTAGAAGCCTAAGCAGGCCTAGAAGCGTTTGGGAAGAATTGGGATAGACGCCTCGCCAAGAATAGAGACGGGCGAAAGAAGGAAAAGAGTAATTAATAATTGATTTTAATTGGGGTTCGGTCAAGGTAGATAAAAAAAAATACAAATTAAAAAAAAAGAAGTGTATTTTTTAAAAGTTTCTGTCGGAAACTAGATTTTGTTTTAATATAATTTGAACGGTTTCAGATAAAAGGCGTTTGTGTTCATAGGGAAAGAATGGTAATGTTCTCAAAGAAATTTTTCTTTATGTAATTTTTATGAGTGTTGATTCTACGGAAAATAGGGTTTTTAGTTTACCCAATGTAAGAACCATGGTCACTAGGAGTGGAACAAGGAATTTTATTAACAATATGTTTCTGTTAGGAACAGGGATGGGGTCTTTAAGGATGGTATAAATGGATTTTAGTTTGTTGTTGGTGGATAAAGCAAGCTTAAGGTTAAGTAAAGTTTTTCTGACCGATTTCTCAATATCTTCAGAAAGTTTTGGAATATAAGGAAGAGAACGAAAAATGAGGTCATTATTTTGGCGCTGGGGCATAGTTTGGGAAGTAGAAATAAATCCTTCACAAGTGTTTTAATGGTGGACAGTATTGTACGCTCGAACTTAAGCAGAGTGGACGGTGCGTAAAATATATATTTAATGCCATCTTAAAGGTCTCTCAAAGAAATCGCAAATTTCTAAGATTAGAGCACACTTACTAAATTGCACGATACTATGTATTTTCTTATAAGTAAGATTAAAAAATAATTGAAATATTAAANTGGGGGAAATAATTGGCGACCAGAACGGAGTGCTAACCTTGTTCTCCATTGGTCGCGAAAAAGGATATTCTAAACATGAGTTGTCTAAGTTATAGCCTCTTTGGCCTTTTTTTTTTTTTTTTTTTTGGAAAAGGAATGAAATTGTTGAGCGGTGTGAGAGTTGAGGAAACATTTTATTTGCATTTATATGTGTATCTTTAATTATCGCATTTATTCACATTTTATTTATTTATGTGGATTAATTTTTATTCTAAGCTCAGCTCTCAAAAAGATAAACCTGTGAAGAACCTTTTTTGTATTTTACAATACTTCTTTTTTTTTTTTTTTTAAATTTGTTCTGAAATATTCTTGAGATAATGCAGTTTTTTGGTTGACATTATGACTTTCTATGGATTATATGAATTTCAGTTTTCAGCAAATTTAAAAAACCAAGCAATGTTTTTCGTCAATCTAGAAAAATTGTTCAATCATTATCATTATGGGTAATAAAAGTTATTGTGTCCTTGTCAATTTTATATTTTATTTTTGGGGCGGGATCCAGCCTGATGTTATAAAAAATAATTGAAATATTAAAATTTTTTTTTTAAATTGTCATGGCACGAACGTAAATATCTCAATTGCTTTACGGAATGCTATAATGTATTACCATTGTAAAGTTTTTGTTGTTTTGTGCCTAGTGGTATTGCAATATTTACAGATTCAGCTTTCACGGAGCGCATCCTAGGACTTCCTGGAGAGTCATTCAAGGAGTACGTTGAAGCGGATGCAGTCCAACGAGCGAAGCACTTGGACAGTGGTTCGCTCTTCCTCCTTCATGGGCTGGCGGACCTCTCCGTCCCATACACTCATAGCCTCTCCCTAGCCGCCATGCTCGCACGCTCCTCCGTCCTCTTCAGATACCATGTAAGTATGTCTTGGCCCTTCCTAAAGAGTCATTTTAGTGGTAAATTGATGCTGATGTAGTTCAACGTGCGAAGGACATAGACTGAGCCCGTATTCCACTTCCAATGGGCTGGCGAATTTCTCTATCCCCTACACATAGATTTAGCCTCTAAAATCGCAATCTCTTCCATCCACTTAGATATCAATCTCCTGCCTTGGGCCTTCTTGGAGAGTCATTTAAGCAACATTTAAATAAGACGAAGTCCATCTGGCGAAGCAAGTTGGTTATCGGATCACTCTCTTTCCTCTATGAGATATTACTTCCACCTCAGCCTATTCCTAGCCTTAATGTATTTAAGTCACTCATCGATGCCCGTTAGTTAAGTTAAGCGATCGAAACAGTTGAGCTTGAAAAAATATCTGGCTTCAAAATACCAGCAATCATAAGTAAAATTATGACGATCTGCTAAGTTTTTGTAGCTTAGAGATCCTTTATAAGTTATGAACACATTCCCTAACAAGGATAGAGTCTAAACACGCCTTATTCTTTCATTATAAATATAAAGTCGGACAATTTGATGCTCGCTTTCCCTTCAAAGATGCTGTTGGTGAATTAGGACAATCCTATTCGATCCCAAAAGGCATTTTTCTGCTTTGTTCCTTTGAAAAAAAAACTCCGGTCTATTGACTAATTAAAAACTAACTAGGTAATAAAGTACTACTTATGTCTAGGAACTGTTAGCCCTCCTTATCCCCATAGAGATACGGTGATGATTTCTTTCCTAACCTAGTGACCTAGAAGGCTTAACCCACCCCATTTTCTTTTGGGTAGGTCTACCATCACATCTCCACAAGATTTAACTCCTATTAGTATGACATAGCCATAACCCCGGAATTTGGGTATCATCACAGTCTCTATTTATTTGGCAGATCTAGAGTGTGTCAGGAGTGCTGTACTTAATGCATGGTGGATGTCTTGAATTATCATCTACATCTCGCTCTTTTATTGAATAATTTAATAGAATATAAATGTTTTAATATAACATTATACACCTGAACATCCTGACAGGATCAAGGCAATGCTATACACCTTGAAGGTGTATACCCGATCCTCGTTTTAATTGCCTACAATTTAGTCATAGATCACCAAGAAGGTGTAATGAAGAAATGCGAAAGACCTGTATATAAAAAAATAGAATGTTCAAAACCCTTTGTTTCTGTGAATTGCAGCAATGATCACTCTTCACAATGAAAAGAATGTTCTAAATATCTATATGAAAATGATCTACAAAAGCTGAAGAGTAAGAACAAAGTTCTTTCTTTTAGTCATATAAGTTAACTTGTTTCAAGCTCAATGTTTGTAATAAAGGGCAGCATCATTGTCTGAGAGACAAAGAATCATTGTCTAACATTGAGAATATTAGACTCAAAAAGGTGTGATTGAAGATTCAAATTCATCCTAAAAATAATCTGTTATCGCGAGAGGCCCCTTCAAGGCCCTGGCCAACCCCTTCTCCCTTCCTAATCTCTTCTCTCCCTCTCCCATCCTCTATACCAACCTCTCAACCTGAAAACCCTTTTTCTTTACCCCTCCCATCTAGCAACCCCACTCCCAACATGTGATACATCCCAAACTGCAGCAGCCAGCCAGTTCAAGCCTAAGAAACTGTGACACCAGAGGAAATAGTGTTTTTCCCAGGTATAAGCTCAGGCAGGAGTGAAGACAGATAGCCTAAGAAGTGGAATATATGTAGACAAGAAAATCCCCCTAAAGGAACACAATCTTCCAAGAAGAGAAGTCCTGGCGAATCATAAGCTTATGATCCGTTATAAACTGTCAACTTAATAATTAAATTCTCCAATGAAACTTATGAAAGATATCCTTATGAAGGATATTCAACTTTCATGTGGAGGAAGGGCTATCTAATAGAATCATTCGAACTTACTCTAATAGCCCTTCAAGAAAGCAGTTAAAAATGTTGATTTTTATTATTATAAACACATTGTTGAATAATTACATCCTGGACAATGTGCATCTTGCACTGTGCTTTCAAATGATAAAATAAATATGTACAATAATAATATAAGAAAAAAAAGGGTATTTAAATAAAGTATTTTTT
>KZ807908.1:64571-86069 GCA_000696205.2 Oncopeltus fasciatus | reverse complement strand
AAATAAATAAACAATTACATATAAATAATAGTAAGAGTAATAATAAAAATAATTATAAACCAATATTAATAATTTAAAAAAAAAGAAGACAAATAAGCCATATGTCAGGAAGGATAATAATTATCAGGGTTCAAATAAAACTTTTTTTAAAAGTATAAAGTTTCTGAGGGATCCTTCTCATTTAAATTTATTAAAAAATATAACAAATTGCATGAAAAGAATCTGGTTGTAAATATGACAGACATAGAGATTCCAGTGATTTTTTTTTAATTTTCTTTTTTGAGTTTGCTGGATAATGTTAATTTCTTTCCAGTAGACTAAAGAGAATATATAATAAACATAATTGTAGAAATAGCAGATATTAATATTATTTTGAGCACTATGAATACTTGCCATAACCATATTAAAACTTTAGGAAATATTATTAGGAAAATAGGGAATTTTTTAGATCATCCAGTACTTCTAATAGTTAGATCAGCTAATATTTAAAAAGGAACTATCTTATTCAAGCAGGGTTATCTAAAGAAAATGGAAGAGTTGCTTATAATACTTGCAGGAAAATAATAAAGGATCTTTTGCACAACACATTTCATAAGAGACAAAGGAAAAATAATTATTAATAAATACAGTATATGCCCATGAATGTTTTGATTGGATAAATTACATAAGCCAGGATATAAACTAAGATCTTTAGTTAATTCAATTAAGAACACATTTTATAAGCTTTTTAAAATTTCTGGAACCCTCATTAGATTAACTAGCCAGTATAACACAGATGGCCTATAGTGACCAAAAATAAACTGAAAAAATATAGAAATGGGGGATGGCGACTTATTAATTAGTAGGGAGGTTAGATCATTATTTATTCAGATCCTACTGAAAAAAAAAAGGAAAAAAAAAGTATAAAAAATAATTGAGGGTAATTGGGATTTGCTCCAATAAAAAGTAAAAATATGTTCATAGAAGGCCTGAAACTAGTTTGTGAAAATATTTATTTATTTAAATTTGAAGGTAAATTTGCTGTCTGTCAAGGTTTATAAAGAGAGAATTATTAAGAATTCTTTCTTGGTAGTTGAAGAATTAAAAAAATAATTCGTAACCAAAAAAGTTTTTATTTTAGCCAATGTTTCAGGCCTTCATTAGGGCTGAATATGAAAAATAAACGTATAAAATTAATATAGAAACATGTCTATATGTCGCTTTATAACAAAGAATAAGTAAATTAAAATGTAAAACTATTTAATTACACACAGAGATATGGGCTTAGATAGAAGAAAATAACAATTGAACAGGAAAATAAGAAAGGATCCTTTGCCAGAATCTTTAATTATATTATCAAAAAGCTGCGTAAACACAAACTCATAACAGATAAAGGAAAAACAAATTATTGATAAATGCTGCAAAATACTCAAGAATGTATTGGTTGATTATATTATATAAACTATGTAATACAAACTAAGACCTATAATTATTCAATAAAGAGCCATTTTATTAACTTTCAAAATTTCTGCATTTCGAACTTCATTAGATTACCTACCAGTGATAAAACATTGAATGTAAAGAAGTCCACAGAGGCCAAAGTTAGAAATCTAAAAATAAGAGATGAGGAATTATTAATTAGTTAGGACATCACAATGTTTACTCAGATCCCACTAAAAAAGCTGCTGTTTGTAAAGCATTGGAATTATCTAACGGCCTACGATATTCTAAAAACATAAAGTTTGAGTTCTACACTGACACTGATCCGGTCAGCTCACTTTTGCTTTCGTCATAGTGATTGGGTAGAAAGTTACGGTAGAAAATTCGTGGCACGTAGTGATAATAGGAAGACAAAATGAGTACCATCTTGAGAACCAAATAGAAGCACTCTTCATTTCAGTTGCAGTATTATACATAATGAAATCCCTCCTTCGCCATAGGTAAATGAATCTTCACTTACTCCAATGCGTATTATTTGAAATAAAGAAATTAGTTCTAACAAGGGACAGGCCTTAAACTTCAAGGAGGATTTTGAATTTGTTACTTATTATTAAAGACTTAAACTACTGTTAGAAAAAACTTAGTTGGATCCGTAAAAAAATAGTGTTGGGTCTTTTATGAATATAACGTTTAGAAATATTAATAGTGGTTAATTTGTGATTATTGTGAGAAAATTATAACTATTGGTCGTCGGATTTGTCGTTGAGAAGTTTTCAAACTCATCTCAAAACCAACTGAGCTGAAAGCCTGGGAGCTGTAAGATCCTTTCAATATCTTTAATTAATTGGGGATAGCAACCACAGTTACTTTTAAAAGGATTTTTAATGCAGCCTTGTAAGCCTCCATAACAATTAAAGGAATCTATAATCTGTTTTAGTCAGTTATTCCAGAGTAGGCCGAGTTTCCGTTTACAGAGGACCAATAAGTTCCAGGGTGACAAGTATGCATGCAGAAACGTTGCCTTTCATATCACTAAAGCCACTTCTGCAACCAAACACTGTTTCATTCGCCTTTCTCAATGGCCAGAGTACTTGCAGATGGAGTGAAGGCATACGCAGTGGAGTGTTTGGGCCCAGGTCTGCCTGTGGCTGCAATGCACGTCGCACCGGGACATCAACCCGTGCGATTACTGTACTCCACGCCAGGCGCGGGCCGGCTCGCGGGGCTAGCACTCCCAACTCAGCGGACATTCCATGTTCCTCTGGCGCACGGTTACGGAAGAGCTACTGTACAGCTTCTTCTTCCTCCTTCCTGGAGAGAGGAGCTCAGGGATGCTGCCTTTCCTGTACTCGTAGAGCTGTAAGTATCCTCAAGTCTAATGATAATATGTGCCACCCTTCTTAATAATGTTTAATATAATTATATCCCAGGTACTATTCGAGTTTAATTCAATTTCATTTTTGTTTGTTTTTTATACTATTTTTTATTTATTTATTCGTTTGTGAACAAATAAAAAAATTGAATTGTGATATACTAATNTAGTAAAAAAAAAAAAATTATCCTCATAAAACATCCTCACAAATGACCTCCAAATCATTCAAACACTCCTCCGAAACATGATATTTATAAATTCCTTTAAAACTATTAGGTAACTATACATAGAAAAATGTTTACACTATTTTTCAATGTTGCAGTCTTAAACAAAAAAAAAATGCATTTCTGCTTTGATTAACAACATTTTTTCACTTTCACTTTGTTATTAATAATTACACAGTCAGTTAATTTAAAACAATAATTTATATATTTAAATTATTACATGCCAAAATATTCTTGTATTATTCTAATTCAATGTGCATTTTTGTTGTTTTAAATTATTATTAATAAATATTTGTCAACTAAGTGTTCATTTCACCTGATACACAGTAAATGTGCCCAGCTACAGTCATTAATATTATTTCTCTCAAATAAAATATGTCCACATTTTTATAATAATTCAAGAAATAATATAATGAGGTTATATAAACTAGACAGCAATATACCTTACATCATCGTCTTAGGGTTTTTATATTCTACTTATGATTTCTCAATTATAAAAGAAGATCTTCATCTCCTTCATTTTAATAGATATAAATTTAATGGTTTGAGCTTTTGAGTCTCATGAAGAATCTTAATTATTAAATTTTGATTGAGTGTTGAGTATTAAACTTCCAGTTTTTCATTTTATCTTTACAACATTTTACTGACCAATATTAAATCTTGTCAAATAGACTCTTACCCTTTTGTTTTCTCTTACAGAAGATTTTCCCTAACCTATGGCATCAGCAATTGTCTTAAACTTTTTGGTATTGTATACATAATTCCAATTATCACACCATTTTAAGCAGCTTTTTATTTTAATATTAGATTTGTCATCTATTACCGTAATGCATTTCAGTCGCTTCTCTGAAGACAAACAGCAGAGTTCATAAAAAATAACTTTGGTTTTCTCTCTGTTATTTAGCCAAATGCTTTATAATATATTTTTAATCAATGGCTTCTTGTTGTATGAATTTCTCTGGCTAAAGAGTGAAGACAAACATTTAGTTTAAATTAAGATCTACAGTAGATTAACGTTTATTTTTGAAATAATTGTACTAAGCACTTTCTAAAAAGCTAGCAGTGTAAGTGCTAGCTTTACTGGAAAGATAGAATATGTAAGTTCTCTGAACTTATGAAGTCACAGAAGAAAGCAGCAACTGTTCAAGTAGCAGACTTAGACCCATAAGTGAAAACTTTAGTGCTTGCTGAGATATTTGTGCTAAATACATTTATGCCTGTTGGCTGGTGTGTGGTTTTATTATTATTTAGCTAAGAGCAAATTCATTTTAAGGGTGGGCAGCTAAGGCTTGATTTTGAAGATTTTCTTTAACAGCAAAAAGTAAATTTCAGCAGAAAAGATGGCATGGGGGGTATCAGGATGTGAATGTACATTGATACTGTAAAGTATGTAAAAGAAAAGGACGAACAGTAATCTGTAGAACTCCTGCTTCCACTTTGTAATTTTTGAAGAATCTTACCATTGTCGGACCCTGAAGATCGATCGATTTTGTAGAATGAAAGTATAAGATAAATGGTAATTTTTGGCATGGGTTTTGATTTAAAAAGTAGTTGCCAGACTCTGTCAAATATTGCCTGAGACACATCGAGGAAGATACTAACGCAATACTGCATCTTCTCGAGAGAGGAGATAAGCTGTCTCCTTAGAACAGCAATGAAACATTTCTTAGAATATTCTTCTCCACCTAAGTGAAGTTGTATCACATTTCTGTCAAACCGGGGTCATATTTATGCTTACTGTTTTTTTTTTGTTTTTTTGTAATTGCTAGTAGATATAGTAATGCATATGTTATTGTTTCAGAGCTATGCTGACGAGGGCCTGGAGCTGTTAGGAGTCAAGGAGCATGCCTACCTCTCTATGGAGGAGTTCCTTACAGAGTGCCTTAGCCTAGACAACAACGAACAAGTCGGCCTCTAGTATCCCCTTCAGTACAGCTTCATTCGACCTCCCTACATTTAGCGAACATAGCCTTGTTTAAATTGAATTACTTTTAATTAGAGTATATTTTTTCTAGAAGATTTTTACGATAAAACTAAACATTTTATGACAAAAACATGTATATTCTAAGTTTGAAATTTCATTTTTGTCCAACATCTGAGTATTCAATTTAAACCTGACATTAAAGATCAACTATTTCAAAACTATATTTTGCATATCATGTAATGGTCGATATTTGACTAAAAATAAAAAGCTGAATTTGAGATTAATTAATCATTGTTCTAGATTAATTAGTCTAACTATTAATTTTAAACATTGTTTAAAACTATCTTAACAATTGTATTATATTTACATTAAACTAAATATTGAATTAACAAAACATTTTATAAACAATGCTCTCAGGATTGTTTTATATAAAGCTCATATTACCAATTACAATCTTTTATTAATTTTTTAGATATTTATAGTCTTCTAAATTAGAATATATTTTTTGTTACTTGTTGAGCTTTTTAAATCTTATATTATTCAGTAGCAATATGTTCTGTCTTACCAAATTGTTGTACTTTAATTTTTGTTGTATTTTCAACTGAGCAGATTTTGGTGCCTTTTTACTTCACATGATAATGGGTTGGTAAACAGCTTTCAACCCTAAAGATAAACTTCACTATCTTTATTAAAATAATATCATCATAAAGAAACATTTTTCCAGCTAAAAAATCGAGCTATTTTCAAGTGTTTAAAGTATTGACAATAATATCATTATTATATGTCACATATGGGATTGGCGCCATCTCTGCAAAATATTAAACTGGCATGATGCAGTTGGAACCATCTGTTAGCAAAAGTGATTATCGATTTTCGTGGGCCAGTAGGGTATTAAAGAACACTGCAAATAATTCTTCAATATTTTATTTTCTTACAAATTTAAGGTTCATTGAAAGTAGCATTTATTTACATATCATTCACTTTTCAAAATGACTATTTGACGTATAAATCTGGCTGGTGNATAATAATATACACTTATTTCACCTTTCTGCTATAATATTTGATTAGCAGAACTCCATAGACCTATTCTTTTTAATATCTGTTTTTGGAGTTTTGTCAAAAGAAGTTCGATCACCTCATCAGAAGGTGAATTTCTTGTAGGAAAAGAAAGAGGTTGGAGACACTATCCTTGGTAAGATGAGGACTGAAAGGCTGTAAATTAGAGAAAGAATGGTACAGAAGAAATCCATGAAAGCTTCAGTATAAATACATGGTATATCCTTGAGAAGAGCCACACTAATGACAGAGAAAAAAGGGGCCATATATAAAATTGCATTCTTAAATATATAAATATCCTTTAACACCTAAAGGTGTCTTTTGTAGGAAAGACTTGAGCAATTTCTTTCAATTTGTTGATGAAAGAAGAAAAAAATTCACTCCAAAAACTCATGCTTTTATAGTAGAGAATGGCTCATGGCTCACTAAGTGCCAATAGTATCCTATATAGATAACTAATTATTTTCAATTTATTTTTAATCTGGAAGAGCATGAATATGCTGTATTGATGACAATGCTAATCCAATCTTCGGATGGGGATCAACTTGTTCTCCCTGTTGAAGAAGAAATATGAAATAAAAAGAAATATTTATATTAAGAATAACAAAGCATCGTGCATTGACCAAATTCGAGCAAAATTGGTAAAACATAATGAACAGTAACTTGAGAAATTTTTCCGGAATCTATTTCATATCTGGGCTACAGATAAGCTGCCAGGGGAATGGTAAACATCTATAGTCTGCCATATTTACTTGGTTCAGAAAAATAAAGTCAAAAACAGAACTGCTTTTAATGCTGGAGAGTACCCTATCACAAAAAAAAGATCTGCAGGGGTTGATGCTCTTCTAGGTCCATGCTCTGCTAAGTACTGAAACTATTAGATATACATATTCCTAACTTTTTTTTTTTTTTTTCACTAAAATTTAATAAATGAACAATGTCCAGAATATTCCTATTTCTAGATATTTTAGGAATTGGTTCAGAAAGTTCAGAAAATATTTTAGGAAACATTTTCATTCAACAAATCCATTTCAAAATATTGGTAAAACTAATCTCAAAAAATACCTGAGTGAAAATAACTTTTTCTTTAACTGATTGATACATTCTGTCTTGTTATCAAAATTTTTTCATTAAATATTGAAACGGGATTGAGCTAGAAAAAATAAAGAACTTTCAAGTTGTTGATCTACAAATTATATCCTTAAAGGTAATATTTAAATTCAAATTGAGAGTTTTGGACCATTGAGATTATTAGTATTTATTTATTATGTTTGAGCATTTCGCCCCATTCTTTCATTTTAGCCTGCCTTAGTAATCTTACCTTTTACACTCATTATTGTTCAAACTAAGAAAGTGTCATTTACAAGAGTAAATAAGAATTTATGTCCATATTTAATGAAAATAATAATTAATAAATGAAATACAGGTTTAAAAAGATTTGTATTTTATTCTTCTTTGTTATAGTTATGTACACTATTCAAAAATAATTAAATTTTAACCTACTGCTAAATTACAACTGACATAAGTTCATATTTCAAAGGAAGTATTAAATTTAGGTAGTTTTAAGAAAAAAAGATAAAATTTGGTATTTGTTTTCCTCTGAAAACCATTGAGTGAGTTTTTTAAATGATGAAAATGGGTCAATAGGAAGTTAGCAGGAAAAAAAAAAAAAAAATTGGTTTACATGAATGCCAATCAAATGCATACAAATTTTAAAGACTTGAATTGCTGGGGGTTTATGACAATACTATTTTGATAATGTAAATTTAATCTAGTTTTGTACGGAAGACTCTTTACCACTCATTATCATATTGCTCATGACTATTTATATTTTATTTCTCAAAATATATCAGTAAAATTCAAAAATGTAAAATCCAATGAAGATAAATATAGATGTATGATCTATTTGCTGCGAGCAAAGTTGCTTTTATTTATATAATGATAATAAACTGAACTAAGCAAATTTATTTATTCTGTAAGCAGACTTCCAGAATGGGAGATGTGAAAATTGTGTCACCCTCTATAATACCTCAGCACTAATGGAATTATCAATAATTTTCATGAAAACTACTTTGCATAGTAAAACTGCCAAGTTTTTTTATTACCTTCAATATTAATGAAATGTATGGAGTTCCATTAAAAATTGTGTCCGTCCACTCATAGTTCTGATTGAGTTGTTATAAATGAAATACTATCCAGGAACGTATACTATTGTAATGGATTGAATGTCCTTTCCACGATAACTAGCGAATTAAATATTTTATTGTGATTGTAATAATTACTTTAAAATATGGTAATTCATATTTCAAAATATTTCAAATAAATATTCATTAACCAGAAAAATTTTTTACTGTAAAGTATGTAAAAGAAAAGGACGAACAGTAATCTGTAGAACTCCTGCTTCCACTTTGTAATTTTTGAAGGGACCCTGAAGATCGATCGATTTTGTAGAATGAAAGTATAAGATAAATGGTAATTTTTGGCATGGGTTTTGATTTAAAAAGTAGTTGCCAGACTCTGTCAAATATTGCCTGAGACACATCGAGGAAGATACTAACGCAATACTGCATCTTCTCGAGAGAGGAGATAAGCTGTCTCCTTAGAACAGCAATGAAACATTTCTTAGAATATTCTTCTCCACCTAAGTGAAGTTGTATCACATTTCTGTCAAACCGGGGTCATATTTATGCTTACTGTTTTTTTTTTGTTTTTTTGTAATTGCTAGTAGATATAGTAATGCATATGTTATTGTTTCAGAGCTATGCTGACGAGGGCCTGGAGCTGTTAGGAGTCAAGGAGCATGCCTACCTCTCTATGGAGGAGTTCCTTACAGAGTGCCTTAGCCTAGACAACAACGAACAAGTCGGCCTCTAGTATCCCCTTCAGTACAGCTTCATTCGACCTCCCTACATTTAGCGAACATAGCCTTGTTTAAATTGAATTACTTTTAATTAGAGTATATTTTTTCTAGAAGATTTTTACGATAAAACTAAACATTTTATGACAAAAACATGTATATTCTAAGTTTGAAATTTCATTTTTGTCCAACATCTGAGTATTCAATTTAAACCTGACATTAAAGATCAACTATTTCAAAACTATATTTTGCATATCATGTAATGGTCGATATTTGACTAAAAATAAAAAGCTGAATTTGAGATTAATTAATCATTGTTCTAGATTAATTAGTCTAACTATTAATTTTAAACATTGTTTAAAACTATCTTAACAATTGTATTATATTTACATTAAACTAAATATTGAATTAACAAAACATTTTATAAACAATGCTCTCAGGATTGTTTTATATAAAGCTCATATTACCAATTACAATCTTTTATTAATTTTTTAGATATTTATAGTCTTCTAAATTAGAATATATTTTTTGTTACTTGTTGAGCTTTTTAAATCTTATATTATTCAGTAGCAATATGTTCTGTCTTACCAAATTGTTGTACTTTAATTTTTGTTGTATTTTCAACTGAGCAGATTTTGGTGCCTTTTTACTTCACATGATAATGGGTTGGTAAACAGCTTTCAACCCTAAAGATAAACTTCACTATCTTTATTAAAATAATATCATCATAAAGAAACATTTTTCCAGCTAAAAAATCGAGCTATTTTCAAGTGTTTAATGTATTGACAATAATATCATTATTATATGTCACATATGGGATTGGCGCCATCTCTGCAAAATATTAAACTGGCATGATGCAGTTGGAACCATCTGTTAGCAAAAGTGATTATCGATTTTCATGGGCCAGTAGGGTATTAAAGAACACTGCAAATAATTCTTCAATATTTTATTTTCTTACAAATTTAAGGTTCATTGAAAGTAGCATTTATTTACATATCATTCACTTTTCAAAATGACTATTTGACGTATAAATCTGGCTGGTGGCTGTTGATGGTCCTTCCCATTCGATCGGTTTTAGCCTTTAACAAAAGCTTTTGATGGTATGCAAAATAAAGCAAAAACGGGTGCCTGCAATATATATTTACAATTGTGAATATGTTAAACCATTACTAATTTAACACCTTTTAACATTTTCTGGATTAAGCTCACAAGTATGATTTGCCTTATAAGGTACATTGTTGATTAAAAAAAAACATAAATACAAAAATTCGAGTAAAAACTCTTTTTTGTCTTTTNACTTTAAAATATGGTAATTCATATTTCAAAATATTTCAAATAAATATTCATTAACCAGAAAAATTTTTTTAGGTACTAACGTCTATTTCTCAAATACATTGATACTTGATTATTAGCATTGCAATGTACATTTACTAATATACATATATATTTTAAAAATTGAAGCATTACTATTTGAGTTGTCAAAGAGGCTTGTGATACAAACCTAATAACTATTTCTATTTCTCTATAACAAGCAATACAATTAAGAATGCTAGATTATTTGAATTTACCAATATGATTCATAGACAAACCCGTGCACCATTTATAATAATTTTGTCAATAAAAATGAGCTTGAAAATGGCAATCATTTTACAATACACAAGTGAAATCGCTATCGTGTTGACTACTCATAACTATCGTTTCTATTATTACATTACTATTGCTTTTACTATATTCTTTAGTGGCATCGTCAATTTCATTGCCCATATACTTTCTATGAATGATCAACTAGATGGTTTTAGTGAAAATTGGAGCCCTATTAACACTAAATTATTTTTATATTTGTTTACAAATCAGTAATAAAACACTGTGCAATGAAATAAAAAAAAAAATAAAAAACTCTACAGCCATCAATTTTACTAGTAATTCTGCATCTAAAATCCATTGAGACCATTCAATAACTTTTGTTATCTGTTATATATGTCATTCATTGTTTTGGTGTTTGCACTACTGGGCAATACATTATTATAAATATTACAGCTTATGCTCGCATTGCCAACAATGATTATAAATATTTAAAAACCTTGTTTGAATAAAACTGTCATCAACTTATCGTGAAATTTTCATTATTAAAGGTTATGATAGAAATGCAAAATATTTGTATTGAAAATAAAAAGAAGAATGTAATTAGTATATGGATTGACTAATAATTGGATTTTTGTAAACTAAAAATTACAATTTTTATACAATTTTTTAAATTGTCAAGGTGGAAGTTTTATTTTTGAGGAGCTCAGTCTGATCTGAAAGTAATTGCATGCTTGTATAGTTAAATTACAAAATTTTACATCAAATTTATTTAATTGGTGAAATTTGTTTTGTGAAAGTTTTATTTGCCATAATTATGTTTGAGTCAATTAAACTTAAATGAGCTGTGTCAATTACCAATAATTATTTCAATTATTTGATTGTTAGTTAATGTAGATATATAAAAGGTATGAACTGTATGTTGCTTTTTATTTTATTTTAAAATACTTCAATAAAAATTTATGGCTTGATAAGGACTGCTGTGCCTAATTTAATTATAATATTAATATAAAATGATGTCTGCTTATGAATAACTAATTAAATGTGATTACAAAGGGGAGAAAATGTTGCTAGTTCAATTGTAAATTTAATTGAATAATGTTTTTAAGTTTATATTGTGTATAAAACATGTGATTATTGTTGATGTTTCTTAGATTATCTAGTTGACTGCAAGCCATTTCAGTTATCCCAGTTAAGACTATGTGTAATTATTTCATATGTTCGGTAATTTTAAGTATATTGTAGCTCGTAGACATTTCATGTGGTATGTATGAATCATATAAATTTTAAGTGTTTGCTTTTTCATTAATATTTTATATTATTAATAAATGTCATAGGAATCGTCATTAGTGGCAATTGAGACAATCGATATTACTTTATAATAAAATTGTTAAGTCATTTGTGTAGTTGAATGTTTAATGAGGCATTTAATGCCCATAGTATCAACAAAATAAAATATAAGAAGAATGAAAGATAATGTATATTACTCTAATGCCTGCAGTGGATTGAGTTTAATGCTTGCTATCAGACTTCTTTTAATCTCATAAATTCTAAAACTCTGATTTGAGTAATAAATAGCAAATAAACAATTAAAATACATGCCATAAATACAAGCCAAATAGAATATTTTTAAAAACAAAACAAAAGATTATTATCTACTCATAAACTTGTCAATTTTTTTGGATATTGATTAAGAAAAATATCTTAGTATCTGAGTCCCAATACAATATGACATAATGCATTAAAACCTTAACATCTATTTACTTCTATAATATCCTAGATTTAAGAATATAAAATCAAATTAAAAATAAATGGAATGAAAATTATATGGATAGGATTAAACTTATAGAATTTTTTTTTTAAAATGAGAGTAACAGCTGTTTGCGTAAATATTTCCATAATTATTGGGCAGGCAAGTGCAAAACACTTTCCCCAAATTTTATGCTGAGTCAGATAGAGCTAGTCTAAAACGAAATTGCTTTAAAAGTCTTGTTCTTCTCACACCCGAGATTTTTAACTACTGACATATTTTAAGTAGTTCTATTAATCAGTATGAGAGTGATTACAAAATCAAAGAACTCAAGAAAACCATTACTATTTACATGAATATTGCTTCATTTAATTTACTTAGATTCTAAGGCCATAAAACAAGTTATAATTAACTGTGAGACAATTTTTGATACAAATTATATATTATTATTCAGTTTTAAAATTTTTTTTATAGCATTTCATGAAACAGTGTTTTGCCTCGCTATTTATCTTTGACGCAACAGCTATAAAGAGTTTTCTTTTTGTGATCATTATTGTTATCGCGATTTCAGAAAGTCCGTCCATCTTAAGACAGAGTAAGATGAGCAAATTTATTTCAGTATGCCCGCCTAAATAACGCCCTACCAAAATTGTTGGTATATTAGTTATATTATTAACTTCAAGTGGGCAATAGTTGCCCAGAGAGATTTCCTCCGAAGGAGCTCGAGGGAACTGAGAGAGGGGGGAGTTCGGAGACTACATCTAAGACTGCTTAGGGAGGATTCCCATGAAAGGTTTGCACATATTCTGGGAATGAAAAGTATTCTTGGGATAAAATGTATTACATAAGAGGGTCAAATTTTACAATTATTTCATTGTAATAAATTTTGAATTTTATGAAAAAACTTTATTGGTGTAAATGTTAAAATTGATTCTAAAGATAAATTGTAATACAATTTCTGATTTTTTTTTTCCCCTAGAAGGTGATAAGCAACTGAGAAACTGTTAGCTGTGTAATAAATGACCTTGACGCAGGAGATGCAAAAAACTACGTGATGAATTTGATCTTATGAGATAATGAAAAGAAAAAAAAAATATATATATAACAAAATAACCATTTTTAGAATGTAAAAGTTTCAATAATATCAATAATAAGGGATACATTAGCTATTTTCTCTGTTGATGCCTTTACTCTATATTGCCCGATTCAATTATTTGAAGAAATAACCTTCTTTAGCGATTCTCTATAATTTTGTATTGATTAAATTAAATGCAATTATATCACATTGTCCCATCGAAGACACGAGTTATCCAGAAATTCGTATTATCTCAGGCTGCAACAGAGTTACACTGTTCTTACTGTTACTTATCAGTTAATTCCTGTATACTGAAGAAGTTTTTTCGTTCCAAAGGGGCCACTAAAACATCTGATTCATAAATTTAGCATGTCCTAGCCATTGAACTTTCAGCTAATTCCATTGACAATTCACGAACTCGTACTTATTAACAGAACCGCAATTGCAAAATACCAACTATTCTAATTATAATTCCGAGCTACAGAACGATAAAAGTTGCTATTTTTGATTATGGATTAGAATGGCGGTAAAATATTTCATCCTATAGTAGGATCTACATTTAATAATAATTTTTGTAAAACGTCAGTATAATAAATGGAGTTTTTAACCTTAGAGATTATTAGTAGATAGTTTTTGATGGGGTTCGGTCAGGGTTGATAAAAAAAGTACAATTTATAAAATGTATATTTTTTATTATCTCTACCGACTTTGGCAGTCATGAACACTTGATCACTTCTCCTTTCGCCTTCATGATAGCGAAGATGAAGTTGCGAGCCACTTTGATGGCTTATAATAAAAAATATACATTTATATGAATTGCATTTTATGGATCTACCGTGACCGAACCCCCAAAAAAATTCTCTTCATTAGAATAATTAAATAAATATAATGTAAAAGTAATATTTCACTTATAAAATTCGCTGAAAATGTTTACATCCTACTAGATAAACTTATTTTCTTTCTTATTTTTTATTATTTTATTTGATTAATAGTCATAATTGTTCAGAACTCCGCTAGTAGGTTGTTCTTATGACAAATTCTTTGACATTTTTTTTTCCACAAATGCTATCTGGTAGGTACTAAAAAGATTGTCACTAAAATTCATATAAACTGGAAAAACATAGAATGGAAATCACCTGAAATGTCTGGTATGGGTAAAAAAAATTATTTCACTGGGTCAGTAACTTATAGTTGAGAGTAGTAAAAATTGACAGAGATTGTTTATTGTTAAAATAAATGTTAGTAGTTACAGAGTGAAATGGGAAATTAGTAGAGGGGATGCTTGCCTGAGCTATAAATTTCAATTCTAAATGAGACAATTTATCTCTTTTCTTCATGAAATTTTGAATGTCACTATCAAATACAAAATGAAAGCCTTAGATCGTAGTTATGCAAAATGTGAGAAATTCAAGAAGGGATTCTCATGATTTGGTACGTTACTATTACAAATATCATCGACTACCAGTATCAGGAATTTACTTAGTTTTGGGACTTTTTGCGGGTCGAAATTGTATCCCTTGTATTGAAGGCGGATAATACATTTTTTAACATAAAGTAAATGAATAGAAACATTTCACTACGAAATTTAAGCATAGGAAACCAATGACCGCGTCATTCATAGACCACAATTAATTCTAAAAAGTGAATGGCTGAAAACAGTGTCTCACGGCCAATAGCTATTGACTATAGTCAATTACCTGGTCAATAGCTATTTTCCGAGTCCCAGAAGAAGTCTACAGGAAAGAAATAGATTTCACTCCAAAATTGGGTAGTATTTATACTTGTCCTGTCTAAAGTCTGTTATTAACCAAATCCAGCCAGAAGGCGTGTACATTGTAAATGTAAATCATTCAATGTAAGAGTTCATTTCCCCGTTGTTACATAAAACAGAAAGCCACTTTCCCTGGCTCGATTATTTTTCAAATAAAATTAAAATAACTCTTAAAAATCGTTCTTTTACTGCAGAATTGTAATACATGACTTTATCAGATATAATTATACTCTCTATAAGGGGGCCCTATATTTATAAGCATGATAAATAGATACATACTCTCTAAATATCAATCTCACTCCTTTCCTGTCACACTGTCTGACTGTCAGTTGTCTTCTAACTACTCCCTCTAAATGTTAGTTTTGCTTGTGTTCAGTAACCACACACTAAGAGCTGAAAATCTGTTGCAGATTTAGACGGAGCTCTTCATACCGGATATTGGTGTGTTCCCAATTTTAAATTGCCCCCAACTATAACTCAGGATAAGAAGTAAAGGTTTAGAAGCCCTTCTGACGTGCATGACGCCTTACAGCGAGACGTAATCATTTCTTAAGTCATGTCTCATGTCCGATTCGGTAATTAGAGGCAGCTGTTAATCCCCAGGCCCAGATTCTCATGAGACAAAATCACCCAAAAATAAGTATTTTAGCAGATTTCCTCAAGGAATCACGCTGGTACCATGACGAAACTTTCATTTAAAAATCTTCATTTATTCTACGTATGAGACACTTAAAGTATTTACCGTCATCCTAAAAGTACATGCACACACAAAGCTTATCTCAGCTTGTTCAATTTCAGCTTATCATTATTGAATTTATTAAATTGAATTTAAACAATTTAATTTAATTTATTGTTCAGTAATGTTAAAAATTGTTCTTTAATGACAAAAATCGGCCGAGAGGGATTTGGGGTATAAAGAATGACCAATCTGAAAAATGGACAAAATCTTCGCAACTACAAAAACTTTATGAACCATAATGAGTGTTGAGTGTAATTATATAACATTTTTATAGAAAATAATAAGTACAAAACGATTTTACGAAAAATTCATATTAAAGATGATATTCGCCCCCTCCCTCCAATGACATTAAGTGGTTGCAAGGGAGGCTAAAACAGCAAAAAAAAGATGATATTCAGGAATATGTCTAGGATGCTTGAGCCCTTCCCCCACTCTTCCCATCTCGGTCAGGTTAGGGCCAGATTTAGAGGATTCCCTTTAAAGCTCTTTCTGTAATAGTAATTATGTAATTAGTCATTTATAGGAATTTACCTCGGTAATTATGAAACATGGGAAATCTGTTTGATTTTAACAGCTCCATCGTGCAGATTGTCTCTCTTTTATTTTGTATAATTTTGTAAGGTATTGAATGGCGTGTATTTGTTACCCTGGGAACGGAAACTTCAAGACAGTCCTGTGGAAGCATTTATATGGCCACAGTTCAGCTATTGTAGAAATTGTATTTATTTTTTTTTTTTTTAATAAATCTTTATTCATTTTATTTTGTTACTTAACATTTGGTAATTTGATGATAGCAACTGAGAAACTGTTAGCTGTGTAATAAATGACCTTGACGCAGGAGATGCAAAAAACTACGTGATGAATTTGATCTTATGAGATAATGAAAAGAAAAAAAAAATATATATATAACAAAATAACCATTTTTAGAATGTAAAAGTTTCAATAATATCAATAATAAGGGATACATTAGCTATTTTCTCTGTTGATGCCTTTACTCTATATTGCCCGATTCAATTATTTGAAGAAATAACCTTCTTTAGCGATTCTCTATAATTTTGTATTGATTAAATTAAATGCAATTATATCACATTGTCCCATCGAAGACACGAGTTATCCAGAAATTCGTATTATCTCAGGCTGCAACAGAGTTACACTGTTCTTACTGTTACTTATCAGTTAATTCCTGTATACTGAAGAAGTTTTTTCGTTCCAAAGGGGCCACTGAAACATCTGATTCATAAATTTAGCATGTCCTAGCCATTGAACTTTCAGCTAATTCCATTGACAATTCACGAACTCGTACTTATTAACAGAACCGCAATTGCAAAATACCAACTATTCTAATTATAATTCCGAGCTACAGAACGATAAAAGTTGCTATTTTTGATTATGGATTAGAATGGCGGTAAAATATTTCATCCTATAGTAGGATCTACATTTAATAATAATTTTTGTAAAACGTCAGTATAATAAATGGAGTTTTTAACCTTAGAGATTATTAGTAGATAGTTTTTGATGGGGTTCGGTCAGGGTTGATACAAAAAGTACAATTTATAAAATGTATATTTTTTATTATCTCTACCGACTTTGGCAGTCATGAACACTTGATCACTTCTCCTTTCGCCTTCATGATAGCGAAGATGAAGTTGCGAGCCACTTTGATGGCTTATAATAAAAAATATACATTTATATGAATTGCATTTTATGGATCTACCGTGACCGAACCCCCAAAAAAATTCTCTTCATTAGAATAATTAAATAAATATAATGTAAAAGTAATATTTCACTTATAAAATTCGCTGAAAATGTTTACATCCTACTAGATAAACTTATTTTCTTTCTTATTTTTTATTATTTTATTTGATTAATAGTCATAATTGTTCAGAACTCCGCTAGTAGGTTGTTCTTATGACAAATTCTTTGACATTTTTTTTTCCACAAATGCTATCTGGTAGGTACTAAAAAGATTGTCACTAAAATTCATATAAACTGGAAAAACATAGAATGGAAATCACCTGAAATGTCTGGTATGGGTAAAAAAAATTATTTCACTGGGTCAGTAACTTATAGTTGAGAGTAGTAAAAATTGACAGAGATTGTTTATTGTTAAAATAAATGTTAGTAGTTACAGAGTGAAATGGGAAATTAGTAGAGGGGATGCTTGCCTGAGCTATAAATTTCAATTCTAAATGCGACAATTTATCTCTTTTCTTCATGAAATTTTGAATGTCACTATCAAATACAAAATGAAAGCCTTAGATCGTAGTTATGCAAAATGTGAGAAATTCAAGAAGGGATTCTCATGATTTGGTACGTTACTATTACAAATATCATCGACTACCAGTATCAGGAATTTACTTAGTTTTGGAACTTTTTGCGGGTCGAAATTGTATCCCTTGTATTGAAGGCGGATAATACATTTTTTAACATAAAGTAAATGAATAGAAACATTTCACTACGAAATTTAAGCATAGGAAACCAATGACCGCGTCATTCATAGACCACAATTAATTCTAAAAAGTGAATGGCTGAAAACAGTGTCTCACGGCCAATAGCTATTGACTATAGTCAATTACCTGGTCAATAGCTATTTTCCGAGTCCCAGAAGAAGTCTACAGGAAAGAAATAGATTTCACTCCAAAATTGGGTAGTATTTATACTTGTCCTGTCTAAAGTCTGTTATTAACCAAATCCAGCCAGAAGGCGTGTACATTGTAAATGTAAATCATTCAATGTAAGAGTTCATTTCCCCGTTGTTACATAAAACAGAAAGCCACTTTCCCTGGCTCGATTATTTTTCAAATAAAATTAAAATAACTCTTAAAAATCGTTCTTTTACTGCAGAATTGTAATACATGACTTTATCAGATATAATTATACTCTCTATAAGGGGGCCCTATATTTATAAGCATGATAAATAGATACATACTCTCTAAATATCAATCTCACTCCTTTCCTGTCACACTGTCTGACTGTCAGTTGTCTTCTAACTACTCCCTCTAAATGTTAGTTTTGCTTGTGTTCAGTAACCACACACTAAGAGCTGAAAATCTGTTGCAGATTTAGACGGAGCTCTTCATACCGGATATTGGTGTGTTCCCAATTTTAAATTGCCCCCAACTATAACTCAGGATAAGAAGTAAAGGTTTAGAAGCCCTTCTGACGTGCATGACGCCTTACAGCGAGACGTAATCATTTCTTAAGTCATGTCTCATGTCCGATTCGGTAATTAGAGGCAGCTGTTAATCCCCAGGCCCAGATTCTCATGAGACAAAATCACCCAAAAATAAGTATTTTAGCAGATTTCCTCAAGGAATCACGCTGGTACCATGACGAAACTTTCATTTAAAAATCTTCATTTATTCTACGTATGAGACACTTAAAGTATTTACCGTCATCCTAAAAGTACATGCACACACAAAGCTTATCTCAGCTTGTTCAATTTCAGCTTATCATTATTGAATTTATTAAATTGAATTTAAACAATTTAATTTAATTTATTGTTCAGTAATGTTAAAAATTGTTCTTTAATGACAAAAATCGGCCGAGAGGGATTTGGGGTATAAAGAATGACCAATCTGAAAAATGGACAAAATCTTCGCAACTACAAAAACTTTATGAACCATAATGAGTGTTGAGTGTAATTATATAACATTTTTATAGAAAATAATAAGTACAAAACGATTTTACGAAAAATTCATATTAAAGATGATATTCGCCCCCTCCCTCCAATGACATTAAGTGGTTGCAAGGGAGGCTAAAACAGCAAAAAAAAGATGATATTCAGGAATATGTCTAGGATGCTTGAGCCCTTCCCCCACTCTTCCCATCTCGGTCAGGTTAGGGCCAGATTTAGAGGATTCCCTTTAAAGCTCTTTCTGTAATAGTAATTATGTAATTAGTCATTTATAGGAATTTACCTCGGTAATTATGAAACATGGGAAATCTGTTTGATTTTAACAGCTCCATCGTGCAGATTGTCTCTCTTTTATTTTGTATAATTTTGTAAGGTATTGAATGGCGTGTATTTGTTACCCTGGGAACGGAAACTTCAAGACAGTCCTGTGGAAGCATTTATATGGCCACAGTTCAGCTATTGTAGAAATTGTATTTATTTTTTTTTTTTTAATAAATCTTTATTCATTTTATTTTGTTACTTAACATTTGGTAATTTGATGATAGATACTATAATTAAATAAAAAATACATATATAAAAATATAAATAAAAGAAAAGAAAAAGAATATAATAAAATAAAAATAAATCACTGTGTAGGGAGAAGGGCCCCATCGACCCCTCTCCTAATAAGTTTAGGCATTGAGGCCCAGGACGTCGCGAGGCCATCTCCGTTTTAGTCGTCGGGGCGGATTGTGAGGATTGGAGTCCGATGACAGGGATTGGGCAAATGGATTGGGATGAAATTGGACTTTACTATGGAAGAGCTTGAAGTGGGTGGGGATAAGGTCTTTGACAAAAGGAAGTTATGAAGGGTAGAGTTGGACACATAATATGGAGCGTTAGCAATTATTCTGAGAATTTCGGACTGAAAGGATTGTATTCGTTGGATATTGGAAGGCTTAGCGGCCCCCCACAGTTAAATTGTAATTAAAATTATTTTTCCCATTGATGTAATTTGAAATAACAGAATGCAATTAAAGTTACCTGGAATTTTATCTATATTTTGCAGTTAAAGTCACTAGTTGAGCAAAGCAGTAGCTATTACATTATGACAAAATTATTATTTTATTTTCTAGTCAATCAAATAGAAGCTTCGAGATATTCCCTGAGTCTGTTAGTTTCAATTAATAAGGGAGAGAGACTAAATTGTTCTTTCAAGCCGAAAAGGACAATTAGATAAATAATACAGTAAGCAATCTAAAAGGTTATTTCCACCACCAATGAATATAGAACTATCATACCTTCTATTATCCGTCTTCATTGGTTTCTGCAAACCATCTTCTGTTGGCAAGAGAAGATGGTGTGCAGAAACCACTGAAGACGGATAATAGAAGGTATGATAATACAGTAAGTCTTGGGCCAATGAGCTCACATTCCAAGATACAAACGTATCCGCTCCCCATATTAGTGCCAGGACACTTGTCATCTCTGCATTTTTGAAAACAGTACACCTTTGATCGATGACACCTCTTCTTTGACTTTCTTTAACATATGGTAAATGCATTATGTGGGGAATGAACCCGCGATCCTGCTTCCCGGGCGGTTACGCTAACCATTGCACCACCGAGGCTGGAGGTGCAATGGTTAGCCTCGGTGATGCAATGGTTCGCATAACTGCCAGGAAAGCAGGATCCCAGGTTCTATTCCCTTGCAGTTGTATAATTTATTAACTTATATTTTTATGTAAACAGGCTACTGTAACATAAAATGTCTTCATTTGGATCCACAAAGAACACCTTAAAAGGCCTATTAATGGAATTTTTGAGAGAGAAAGAAGTCGAAATTATTTTAGTTTATGTTTTGTTGAAATGCGATGATTATCGTAGGTTTCGATGGGACGAAAACAACCTCCAACCCTGCATTACAGAAATGTTGGAGTTGGGGAGAGAGTGTGTGCCAAAGGGCTATAGTCAGGGAAAAAATCACTACATATTATTTTCTAAGGCATTATGTTTGTCTTAAAAATCATATTCTTTTTAATAAATTCGAAAAAAACATTAGACTTATAATAACTTTTAATAAATTATTAATGTTTCTTATGACAGTAAAAAAAA
>KZ807908.1:11782-62203 GCA_000696205.2 Oncopeltus fasciatus | reverse complement strand
GTTACCGGCCACTCGTATATATATGCATATCCAATATAAAAAATACAATTACAAGTTAACAATAAATGCTTTTATTATGAAATTTTGTGTATCGCTTTTTAAATGATATAAGATTTTTTTTCTGTGTGAAAAGTATAACCAAGTTCGCTATAGAGTGATGGATAACCTTTTTTCAAAAACGAATAGATAAGTTCTTTGATGCAGTGGGGGTAACATTCATTTTTGAGCGAATAAACTTAATACAAAATAGCTTATTCCAAGGTAAACTTCCGGTTTAGTTATACTACAGAATGGACTACAAGCTGGGATGACCTGAAACATTCATTTTATTGTCTAGAAGCCGCCATTATTTATTCTTCTTTAAGGGATTTGGTGTGTCGCTTGTAAATGTAAAACAAAAGTTCATTTTAGAGCGAAATTAGAAGAAGAGGAGAAGCGAATAGTTATTTTCCTGAAAAGCCTAATTAAGAAATTCCTAATTTTTTTTTTAAACTGGTGATAATTTATTTTAAACAATGAAACTGAACTTATATTTGTTGTCTCGTCATTTATATATTCTATTATGTATTTGTAGCTAGCGTACATTTACCGTGTAGGATTTATAAAGAATTTAGCCCTGTATGCGCTCTAGTAAACTTTCTACACATAACACAGTAATTAAGCTACTTTCTGCTAATCCTTAGATGACTTAAGGATGTTAGGAGTATTTGAATCTGTCTACGGGGAGGAGTGTTTTATATATATACTTCGAAGGAATTACTCACAGGTAACTACAAAATTTACAAATAAATGAAAAGTTCTTATTTACAAAAAGCCTTAGAACTACTTGCTAAATTGTTTACAAGAGATTTGAAACAATATAAGCAATTATAATTAGATGATTTTAGTTGGGGTTCGGTCAAGGTAGATCCAAAAAAATACAAATTAAAAAAAAAAAAAGTTAATTTTTTTAAAAGATTATCTGTCAATTTTCGGCTTACATTGTAAGCCATCTTCAAGGCTGCCTATCATGAAGACGAGAGAGGACGTCCTGTCCCTAGGTTCACATTTCCATGACAGTTCTCCTGACTTCAAACATTGAAATGTGAACTTAGGGACAGGACTTCCTTTCTCGTCTTCATGATAGACAGCACTGAAGATGGCTTACTTAAGCCGAAACGTTGGAAGATAATCTTTTAAAAAAATTAACTTTTTTTTTTTTTTAATTTGTATTTTTTTGGATCTACCTTGACCGAACCCCAACTAAAATCATCTAATTATAAACAATTATGTTATTTATATTTTAGTTACTCACACTCAGTACTGCCATGCCACTAGCACTGCACGAGCCCCGACCAGTCCGATGCTCTGAATCTCGATCTGAAACTGACTCGAGGGTTAATGACGAGCCTCTCTTATAACGGTACAGAACCGTCTAGGGGATTCGGAATTGTCCTAGAAAAGAACATGTGTCATCTGGGAGCAGGTGGCCGCCTTCAAGTGGTCCTCTCATTGTGAAACCCCCCCCCCCCCCAAGTTTTGTAAACCCCCATTTACCTGTATGCGTTCTTACGTCTGCAATTAATGAAATAATCAAACCAAATAAGGTACTTGAGCTTTCTTTTGCTAAACCGTTGGATAAATAGAATACTGGAAGAAATAGATCGAGGAAAGGGAGGATTTAGAGAGAGACCACAATTTGAAATCTTGAAGACTCAATATCTTCGTTATTATTGGTCATGAAAAAATGTATGTAATAAAATATCTAGTTCATTCCATTGTTATAAAAAAACATAATTTGATTTAATTTAATCAATTAATTAANTAATTAATTAATATTAAGAATATTAATTTATATTCTGTAGTAATTTTTAAATTGCACTTATTAAAATTCTGTTTTAAGAGTGTAGTATTGAATGTTAAGCGGTCCTTTTGTTTTTTGAAATGTAGAAACAAAATTCAGTATTTATACTTTTTATTGTAAACCCTTAAAATAATTATTTATTCACAGTTGAAATATGATGAGGGACGAAATATCTAAATTTTAATAAATTATTGGAGTTACGAAAAAGTTCATAGATCATAACTGGAGTAAAATATTATTTTTAACCGATAAATGCAAGAGAATAGAATAAAAAAATCTATCTGTCTCAGCTAGGCCACGAACCGGACAAGCGTTTAGCTGGAGATCCAGGTTTTTTTTTTGTTTTTTTTTACTACTACTGCCTTGTTTACTAGTAAAGAACAATAAAGAATTTTGCTATTAAATAGCAGCCCATGTGCTATGGTGGTGAGAGTGTAATTGGTACACCACCTACAGCGACCCTTTTACCCGTAGGTATGTGCGGGTTATTGTAATAGTTTGTCTATGGACGCAGTGCTCCAAGGGGCATTACAGGTGAAGTAACCAGTTACACCACCGAGACTAGCCAGATAACTTATTAAATTGCCCGCACTCGTAGTGGGAGTCTAAAACTCCGAAAAAGACGAATACATCGTCTTATGCTCGAAGGAGCTGACATTGTCAAGCTATTTATTAGACACTCGTTATTTGCTTTTATTTCTTTCTTTTTTATATAAATTTTGTTCTCTTTGTAGTATTTATTCCACGTAAATTTTAAACGATAAATGCAAAGGAATCTGTTAAACACGCTTGCCCGGAAAGCAGGAGATCTAGGTTCGTGCCCTGGCTGGGACAGTTTAGATTTTTTATCCTATTACCTTGCATTAAATGGTTTAAAATTTACGTGGAATAAATACTACTACGAAAACTGTATTTATTATTTTTTAAATCTTACTTTCTATAATATTTGATCGGAAAACGTTGGTTTTAAGTTTTAAGTTACCGGCCACTCGCTAGCTAAGCTTAATGGTCACACCTTTTACGCTTTTAAATAAAATATCTATACGTACTATTATTTATATTCATTTTAATAAAGCATAGAAATTTGTTTGGTTTATCAAGCTACTGTGTAAGAGATTTTTTATTTGGTCGGGTAATCCTTTATGATTCAAAGGTGATTTCAAGGACTCTGTGAAATATTTAGTAGAATTAGTATTTTAATTTTAATTTTTTTTTTTTTTTCTTTTTTTTGCTGATTGCGAATTGGAGGTTCTATTTCAGACTTAACTATTGCTTTAAAACATGCATTGTATATATGTTTTTTGAAGTTTTCAAACTATTGTAGAACAGTTTGCAGCGTTATCGACTCTTATGTTCATAACCATTTTTAGTTCTGAACACTAATACTGAACTGTTTTTTCTAAGATTTTTGAAAGTTGGAAAATAAGACCAATTTATAAAAAAATGTTACTTCCTTGAGACTCTTATCAAACTCATTACGATTAATTGGAAGCTTTATTTTATCCTCAACACCTTATAAGGATAATATTAAACTTATGAAATAGTCATTGACTTTTTTGTCAGTGCTGAGTCCGAAAATAATTTATTTTGCCATTATACCAGTAAAGTATTTACAAATGCAATATTATACTTTGTTTTCAGTAAGTTGAGGATGCAAAGAAAAAAGCATTTTTTAAGAAATTTATTACATTAATTAATCTAAGCATAAAATACTTAAATTGAAAATAATAAATGAATTTAAAAAAAAATATAGACCAATATACTTTTCAGTATATAATTATAGAGTTTTCTTCTTTTTTCATTATTAATTATTCAATTTCAAGGTATGATTGAATTGGTTTCGTAATATATTTGTCTTTATGCTCGTTAAATAATTCTACCAATTTTGTTTTGAATAATTCTTGGTAATGGTTCACATCCTCCTCAGTGAAGTTTGGAGTCTTAGGGACGGTAATTGGTCCACCTACTGGAAATAAAAACAAATCAGCGAAAATTTCATGGTTGAAGATATATAGCAAATGTTCACTAATTAAATAACTAGAGAATTAAGGACAAAAATGAACTAACCTTAAATATTTTTTTAAGTCACTATGAATGTTTTTTAAACCTTGGTTAGAAAACTGAAATTCATATTTTTATGAGATTTTTCAGATAATGTAAAAAATGTCCATGTTGCATACAATAATTTGCGATGATCCAAATAAAATTTATAATCTAATGAAAAAAATTAAGTGAGGAGGGGTATAGTTTCGCCAATACACTATTTTATAATTTATTTATTTTGAATTATTAAAAGCCGAAAAAATGTAAACTCCCCTTCTTCTTAACCATAATTAAGGACAGTAAGGGTAGACCAAAAATTTATTCTTGCCATAGACTAGCAAGTTGCTTGGTATTCGTTACGGCCACTCAATTATTATTGAATATTAAAACAATCATTTCTTTTCTAATAAAGTTTTCTTAGATGAAATCAAAAAGAAATTTAGTTTAATTTAAATAAATTCCTGTTGTAATATTTATTGTTTTCATTAAATTTGATGAACAATTGTAGCTGGTATAGTTTAATTTTAGCCGGTACAGCTGCGTTTACATTTGGCCTACAAACGAGAGAAAAGGCATTAACGAGTCAGTGGACAATTGGCTGTCGTCTCGAACACATTTATTCAGTCATACAGTTTAGTCCGTATTATATTTTATTACAGTTTCAACCAAAGAAACCATGGTATTTGAAATTTTATAGGATTAGCTTAAAATAATTAATTTATCTAAAATTGCTAGTTTAAATGAGTTTTGTTGTAATAATGTTATCAATAAACTAGAGTCAAAAAGGCATTCGGAGTTATGTTACCTCCACATGTATCATATGTAGCTATCAAGTACAGGTGGGATAGAGAGTGCAGTCCACACATAAAAAGAAAAAATCACGAGGAACAAAATTTTCTAGGATTCCTCGCCCTTCGTCGGTGAGAAGTGAAGAGAGACTGAGAGAGGGTTCTTCCTGCCTTTATATATATAAAAGAATTTTNATATATATACATAACTCTAAAAGAGAAATTTACTTAAACTAAGTATGGAAAACATTATTTATATTTTGAGAGATAGGATTAGGTTCTAGTATGATAAATACTAGAATTGTCTCTCCTGATCTATTGTGGATCTCTTTATACCGACATAGAAACATTAACTTTCAGGAGATAATTTCTTCTTCGCGCCCATATTAGTCATTGCTTCCTTTCCTGTCCCTAGCACGTGGAAAATATGAAAATATTAAATAGCTAAAAAGTAAAAATACAATTTTTTAACCCCAAAAATCAATACTTTTTAATTTTTACGAAAGTTTAAAAATCATTATAACCTTTAAGTTCTTCTTACCCACTGTTGTTATTGGAGCTCTGTGAGGAAGAAAGCCAAATGTATTTTGGAATATTCCTCGGCCTTTAAGAAATACAAATTCCATTCCAGTGATTTTCTTGAACCATATTTGAAATTTACGAAGAAAAGTACCTGATTTGGGGGATATTTGATCAAATATATCAATTTCTCCAAAGGAAAAAACTGGTACGATAGAGCACCTACAAAATACATTTGAAAATAAATATATTTGTTACAATTATCTTATATGACAGTTTAAAAAAATTCATTAATTAATCTCTAATAGTAAATAATTTAAGAGAAAGTGATCTTATTTGAACTCTTCCTTCAACTGATAATTTTTGTTTTCTTCTCTGGGTTTTAATTTTAATATTCTCTTATGATATTTTATATCATAACTACCTTTACATATTTAATTTTTTTTTTTTTGGGGGGGGGGGGTTGTCAACAATAGTGGTTATTAAAATCTATCAGCTTTTATTTTTATTCATATTTATTTGGATGATATGTACAAATTTATTAAGTGGTAAAAATATCATTACAATTCCAATGGGCCAATCTTCTTCTTCTTTTTCTTCTTCCTTAGTGCCTTTCAGCGTGGACGTGACTCATTCCAGGCAAACTAAGCCTCCGATCTTAGGCCAGCGCCCTCATGGTATTCCAATTTTAAATTGTATGAATATAAAGTATAAATAAATGTAAATTGTATTTAAAATATAATTTATTAAAACTAAATATAAATTGCATTTATCAAATTAACAAATTATTTACAAACATATCTTTGGGAAAAATAGAACCTTTGGAGAAGGGCTCGCGTGGGGGTTCTGTGAGATAGGCTGTAAGGGATGTACGAGTGTGTGTCAACCGGAAGTGGGTTTAGAATCCTGAAAATTCCAACCCTAGGGGCTTTTATTCCATATTTTGTGAGTATTTTTTGAGAAAGTGATTGACTTCTATCTGGACAATGGTCTCTCTCTCTCTTCCACCTTCGGTTCTTCAATTTTGCCCCAGCACTGGAGATATTTCTTCGGATTTGGTATTTTTATTCCTGAACATGAATGTTGGTCATGTTCTACAGGTGGACTCACGCGCTCCCTCGCAGTCAGCCAGAGTGTAAATACCGCAGTGAACGCGCACGACTACATCCTTGCGTGCTGCGGAATGGTTCCGAACTAAAGGTAACAATCCAAGTTTACCATAAGGATGAATACTTTTGACGGATCATTCCGATCTGCTTTTTCCACGCGTCTTTTTTAATATTGTATTTGTTGTGTATTTAATATCTCATTAATTTTATACAATACATGCAAGGGAAGATAATAAAAATCTAAAAAAAGGATATTATGTTATCCTCTTCACTAAGGGTAGACTCTACCCCTCTTATCACTCCGCTTTTCTTTGCCGAAAATGTGAGAATGTTAGATACAAGTCGGAAATTAGATAATATTTCCTGCTCTAGGAATTCGCAATTGCCATCAACTCAACCAGGAAGGTGAAAGCATTTCTCTACGTCAATCTAATATTGCTCATTAGCAGCCGCAACTGGATAATTTTCAGGAATGATTCGAGTAAAATAACTTACGTTCTTCTTCTAGGAAAACCACATACCTAATGTTTTCAAAAAGAAGAACTCAATTGTTTTTTTTTACTACTGCCTCGTTTGTTAGTAAAAAGTGACATATACAAATTTACTATGAAATAGCAGTCCGTGAGCTATGGTGGTGTGAGTGTAATTGGTACACCACCTATAGCGACCCTTTTACCCGTAGGTATGTGCGGGTTATCGTAAGAATATATCTGTGGTCGTTGTGCTCCGAGGGGCTTTACAAATGAGGTAACCGGTGAGGCATAACCGGCGAACTCAATTTGACAACCCAGTGCCTTATATCTACGACAGTGGTCTAAGAGGAAGTCAAGATTCTTGGCTGAAATCTAGATAAGAAGCTTGTTGAAACCACACTAGACATATGTTAGATGAGAGTACTGGCCAATGCCTACTGGGGAGCTGATCGTAAGTCTTTGATGATGATATAAAGGAGCCTTCTTCCGTCAAAATAGACTAAGTATGTATAGTGTATTGAACAGCAAAATCAAGTCCCCTTCAACTACCAGAAACAATTCATTACACAGATATATGCTGTTTTAGGTGCTTCTGCGAAGGCATCACTCCCCCCACTCGTAAAACAACGTCAACAACTAGCTAGCACTTACATTGCTAAAATATAAACACAACCCTATAACTCTGCTTACTAACATATCTTCTACTCAGAAAATATCCATTAATTTTAGAACAAACCTAAAAATTTAGCTCCGTGAAAAATTAGAAAAAAAAAACACCAAATAATTAAGAAAATCAGTGAAATAAAAGAAGGGATCAACGATTATATAATAGAAGATCCTCCATGGGAAATAACAGGGTCAATTAATAAACTAATATTATAAACAATTTTCAACAGAACCATGACAATATTTTCAACGTAATGTACAAGCACAGAAATAGGATAAGAAAGTATTAAAAAAAAATCAAAATCAGTGATGTACATGGGCGATATAAAATAGGTGTAAAAAATAAAATGAGTGTTACGCAAGAAAAAGCAATAAAACTCAAAACTAATACAATAACCATTAGTCACTATAAGAATAAAAACAAAGATATACATTTATTCAAGGAAAAAAACATTATTCTTTATATACTGATTGTGAGTAACACCTAAAAAATAAAAGTCATTATGAAATGTATATAANGCTTCCCTCTAATTCTGGAAAGCAATCCTTCTTAGCAAAGAAATTTACTTTCATTTACTAAAGTGTCACTTAAATTTTCATTTTTTATGCTCAAAACTATTCATAATAAAGTTACGCTATGTGAGTCTAATACCACATTATAATATTCGTTATAGCTTATATATAAATATTATTACTTGTTCTTATTTAATATTCTACTTTAATATATGAAGTTATACCTGCGACCTCCTTTGTAGTGTGTTTCTCTATCGTAGAGGACCCAACAAATGTAAAGCAATCCGATTGGCCAGCAGTTGGAAAAGAAGAGGGTATAAAGAAAAGCTAGCCAACTCACTGGGTATCCAAGTACGGAAGACACAATCCAAAATAGGACGGAAAATGTCTCGAGGTAGCTTGCGAGAGTCATTCTCAGACTTTCCCCGGCCTGAAACTGAAAATGATATTTCTATTACAGGCACATAAGTATGATTTCGTGGGCTTTGTTTCAGCCATACCGCAAAGAAACGGTCTAACACCATATATTAGAAATAAAGATAATTAAACAATGTAGTAGGAACTAAAAAGAGTAGTAACTACAAGTAAAAAGTAAATTAGTTATAGAACGTTCAATAAAGATAAATATATGAAAATTCATACCCAATGCTGCTAGAAATAGTTACACCCTGATTGTAACAACTATCAAATAGAAACGGACATAACATTATTTTAATTTTAAAAATATCAAAAGAGAGAACTAATAACCGCGATCGTTGTTTACAAGTAAAACATCAATCCAATTCAATTTCCCCTTCCCCACATCATTTGTTTATCATGTATCAACAAAAAATGAATTAAATTTGCAGTTTGAAGAATAAGTTAAAATTCTCAATTTTGTTTCTGTGCTTTAAACAAAAATGGATAAATTAACCTTGGAACTTATTTAAAAAAAATTTTTCTTCATACTCATTCATCGTTAAAGAAACATTCTAATATATCTCCAATATAAAATATAGATAAATTTAGAACGATTCTTTTACTGACCCTGTTCTGAGAGCTATTTTAATAAATCCTTTTCTTTTATTCAGAATGATCCTGTACGGGCCAGGTTTGCTGTACAGAGATTCGGCAGCTCCTCCAACGGCTAAAGTGCAAACACTACCCTTCTGATCGGAGTCCATAAGGTTCAATATACTTTCCTTAGAAGAACTCACTCCTCCTGAAAATTGATTTTTAAAAAATCGGTAACATAAACTGATTTTCTAGCAACATACAAACTATTTATATAAATGATACGTATATATTTGTCATACCCAATCCAAGGATATAGTCCCGAAGGAATGGTACTTTAAAGTGACTGTCAAGAGTTGCTATGCGAAATCTTAATCCAGGAAATAAGTGTTTACGATCGGAGTAGGCTGAACCAAAGTTTCCAAGCATTCCTGTTGCAAGGACACCATGAGGAAAAACACAGAATAAATAATTTTTATCCGGAAGAATTTCAACTGTTTTTACGAGACGAACGGGAAAATAGTCAAGAAAATATTTCCAAAAAGGTATCCATTGGAATAAACAAAACCTGGAAAAAGATGGCAAGGAATTACTTTAATGATTATGTTTCTTCCTGCTTTGGAAAAAAAATAGAATAGAATACCTTAATCAATAAATTACGCGGCATGATACTAGTAGACGATCTGCTAGGACTGAAGAGCATGAACTGTGCATTAGCCACATACCCTTACAAACACATGGGCGCGCACATACACGAACAAATGGGGCAAAGAAAATACATACATTAAAACAGATAACATTGTATTTCTTCACAACATAATACAAAAATTACCATAAGATCACTTCAGAGCAGATTATCATTTCACCTACCAACCTCTCACTTCCCCATTTTACATTTCCAGTAACCACAGCCCACCTAATCCCACACATTTCCAGTAATCTCGCCTTTCCTTTTGTAAAAACACCGACTCTCAACAGAATCCCCCCCACCGCAACTGCCCTCCAATTCCTTTCCTCAAATTTTTTCATAAAGTAATTCCCATTCATGATTTAGTTGCCCTAATGTGAGAGACCCTCTCTTTCCAGCATACTCTTTTCTTGCATATGTCCAGTTTTAGTCAGACCCTAAGTCTATAGTATCGACTTCTTTGTTTAAAATTTAGTTTTTTTTCATCAAATACCCGATAAGTTCTTCCTCATAAGATTATTCATTATTTAGCTCTCTTTAAAATGATACATTAAGATTAAATTAGTTTATTATTTATACTGATTTTCCTTTACTATTCGTTAATTATTTAGAATAATTATAATAAATAGAAAATAGTTTAAAATTATATTAAAATTAAATTTTTACATCTAAAAACATTTAACGAGATGTTAATTTCATTAGATAAAATTTCAGTAATAAATGAGAAGTTAAAATTATTATTTATTTGAAGAAAAAAATATTGCAGCGGTAATAAAATTGTAAGTTAAGTAAATAATTATTATTGTGAGCGCTAACAATTTGAGGGTTATGTCTAAAATTTACCTTTACAAATCTAAAATTAATATATTGGGGATTTACAATATTTATCTGTAAGAAAAAGATCCATAAATTTTTAATTTCTTAATCTCAAAAAAATAATAGTTTTCGTACTACTCATTTGCAATCATATAAAGTCTATCATTTTTTAATCAATACTCCATCATAATCAATACTACCCTCATAATTACTTTTTTTCATGAAGTGTATTTACTAATATTTAAAAGCGTGTCAAGTTATTTTGTACCGTCATCGAAGAACTTGTTTGTCGCTTCCCTCTAATTCTGGAAAGCAATCCTTCTTAGCAAAGAAATTTACTTTCATTTACTAAAGTGTCACTTAAATTTTCATTTTTTATGCTCAAAACTATTCATAATAAAGTTACGCTATGTGAGTCTAATACCACATTATAATATTCGTTATAGCTTATATATAAATATTATTACTTGTTCTTATTTAATATTCTACTTTAATATATGAAGTTATACCTGCGACCTCCTTTGTAGTGTGTTTCTCTATCGTAGAGGACCCAACAAATGTAAAGCAATCCGATTGGCCAGCAGTTGGAAAAGAAGAGGGTATAAAGAAAAGCTAGCCAACTCACTGGGTATCCAAGTACGGAAGACACAATCCAAAATAGGACGGAAAATGTCTCGAGGTAGCTTGCGAGAGTCATTCTCAGACTTTCCCCGGCCTGAAACTGAAAATGATATTTCTATTACAGGCACATAAGTATGATTTCGTGGGCTTTGTTTCAGCCATACCGCAAAGAAACGGTCTAACACCATATCTTGTTAAGAGTCCCATAACCTGAAACTGCGTGAATAAAGCGAAATTCTCACCATTATAATTATTTAATACAAATATTTTAAATTTAAATTTCACTTAACCCCACAATTCATATTTTAATTTTATCCAATAATTAATTATATAAAATACAAACTTTATTTCATTGTTAAGAATTTAAACGAGAAAATTAGCAAGCGTTATAAACAATTCTAAAATAGGAATATAAATGTATATATCTTGGTGGGAGAATTTGGCTATGTTTGAATTTAGAAGAAAAAAGTTTAAATTTTATATAAGAGTATATTTATTTTCCTATGTAATAGTGATATAAAATATGTATAACCTATTTATAATGTTTTTAATCTTGTTAGTAATGTAAAATAGTAGCGGTGTAGCCAGTGTTCAGTATACACCTGTATATAGCGCTCCGTCTTTCCAACTATAATATACGAGTTGTGGGAAGAACTGAGATCTCAAACTCTACATACATTTGTAGTGAAGTGTCAGTGACATGTGAGTGCAGTTTCAGCTCGAATTGTCGCGAGGATCACATCTAAACAGTGAGTAAAGCGAACTATTTTTGTAGCCGTTATCCTTAGCACTGGGGTCGACAGGGAAGACCTGTCCGCCTCCCACCTCGCCGCGCTAAGCTCTCATAGCCTCCCTTATCTCTCTGCTTGTAGAGTAAGAGCCTCCGTTCCAGACTCTTAACCCAGTGTTACAGGTTCGAGACCAGGCTACTCTACTTTTTTTTTTTTTTTTTTTCATAATTAAATTAATGTGGGAGGCAATCGTTATCATCAGGTGATTGCTAGTGGAGGGCGAAAAGGGAAGCGTCGTGGTGCACCCATGACCCCTCCTAAAGACAAGAGGCGGCATTCCGCCAGTAGCACTCTATTGGAGAGAGATCAATCACAGCCACGACCCAGCACCTCTCAAGGAGTGACCATCACACCCCCCGCCAACGAAATGACAGACAGGAATGAAAACCTTTCACCCTTTACTACAGTGAACCCTTTTCAGCCTCTTCAAAACATTACTGGAGAGGAAATGGAAACTACCACCCATCGTATACCCCGACCATTTTCCATTTTTGTCAGAAATGTACAAAACTTTCGCCTAATGTACACTCAACTCGATGAGCGAGTCGGCCGCGGGAGATACACTTGTGTCAATCGTCAGCATGACACTAAAATAATGCCAGATAGCCCAGACACCTACAGAGGTATAGTGAGCTGTCTGAAAGAGACAAACGCCCAGCATCACACATACCAACTAAAGGAAGAGCGTGCAGTCAGGGTCGTCATACGTCACCTCCACCACTCAACCTCTCCTGATTATATCAAAGAGGAGATCACTGAACTTGGCTTCCAGGTCATAAATGCCATTAACATAACAACAAGTAGGCCTGGTAATGACGGTCATATACTCCGTTGCCCTTGTTCTTTGTGGATCTCGAGCCCCCTGATTTGTGGTTAAAGTCCCCGGAAATTTGTCTTTAATATGCGTTTTCGTGAAATATTATACAAAATAGCTGTTAAAAAAAATACATTTTTCACACTTTATTTTCAATAAACTCTCTACTATCTCAAATAACAACGAAGATAGTACAAGTTAATATATTGGTCCCCTTTTAAACCCTCCATTCCCGTCGAACAATTTAGGCTATTAACAAACTCATACAACTCATCAAAAGTTATTGTATTCGTTAATATTGGATTAAAGTAAAAATGATAAAGTAAAATAAGTGTAAAAGGCAAATTTAAAATAATGTTCAGTGCATTTTTTTTTTTTTAACGCATTGAAACATAGTTAAGAGTAAATTTTAAGTAATAGGCGAGCCGTCTTATTTTTTAAATATGAAAGCCTAATTAAATTTTAGGGATCTTCATTTATAACCTATGAAGAAATTTATTTTTGAGTTGATAAGTGATAAAAGGAAGAAAAAGATGGGGGTTAGAGGCAAACCAAATTTATAAACGTCATATCTTCGTTTAGAATGAAATAACTGATGTAAAATATAATTGGTAAATTAACATATTGCAATGGGTGACCGCATTCCCGTCTCTCGTCCCGAAAAGACTAGAGCAAGCTTTAGTGGACTTTGTAGGAATATAAATAAATAGCGAACTACAAGTTAAAAAAATAAATGAGTCTAAAAGATATACACTCATTTTACTCTAGGGATTTTAAATTAAATTTCGTCTTTTACTTTTATTTGTGTCCATCTTTAAACAAACATGGGAAATCTGCTTACACAGAGTTCCTGTGTGACGGACTTTTCAATTTGGTCTCACAATAATCCCCACTCCCTCTTCCGATAACGAACTCGTCCGATACGTATTATTGGTGAATGTTAAAGTGCTCACATTAGAATATTGGTATTCAGGCCTAAAGGCTAAAATAAAATTGTTTGGCTACAAATTAGTTTTTAGTTCTTCAACTACTTAGAACGAATTCCTGACAATACTCCCATAATAATAATAATAAGAATTATTTTATATTTGGAATGAGTAGATCATGAAGTATGTAGTTCCCATTCTATGGTATAATTCTAAGAAAATATAAAGACTACAGTCCTTCTCAAATATGTAGATTTGCTAGTGTCCTATCCCCATAAAAAAAAAAAAAAAAATGTTATTTATCAAAAATTGCCCTCTTCTAAAGACTTTAAAAAAACAATAGTATAAATATAACTCTCTCTCCCGCTAATTACACTGCTTCGAATATGAATTAGTAACTGATCCTTAGTAACTTGGGAGCATTTAAGTTCGCAGAAAGTGCCCACCTGGTTCTTACATTTGACAATTACCGGAAAATATAAGAATTCCATATCCTTTGAAGCTAATCCTTATTTATCCTACCCGTGCTTTAATTATCGCCCGTATAGTAATTTCTTATCCAATTAATGGCTCCAATTTATTCTTCTTAATTAAATTTAGTATGACACTTTTAGGCTATGTTAATTGGCTAGAAAAAGTCGTCCAAAAGGAGTGGTGGTTTCTTCAATTTAGAGGGCGTAATATTTAGTTCAGTTTAAGGTAGTTCCCACAGATATTTTATGTCTTACACTGGAAAAGTGAAACATTCTTTGTGAAAGCGAAACAATCTTAAAGTGAGGGTTGAATAATACCCCATTGCTTCATTGTCATTTATCTTATTAAAAAATCTAATACAAAACAGCTGTTTAATTTAATTTAATAATATTAATATTCAATGATTATTGCCTGAAAACGCATACTAAAGAAATTATAAATACATAAAGATGATATTTATGAATGTAACTTCCATGTTGGGCACTTCATACACTCTTCCATACCAGACAGCCTAGAGCTAGCCACACCTATCTTACTTTTCTGCATCTAGGATGGGTGGATTCTGCATCTAGCAGGTCAAATCTAGTCATTTAATGGCATTTCATTCTTTTTATCAAAGAAAAATGGGAAAACTGTAGACTATGATGCACCAGGATGACGGATTCCTATTTGTAGGTAATCTAAAAGCTAATGATGTTTAATTGGAAGGAAAATCTCACTACACAGTAACATCCGGCATGTGTTATAAAATGCTCAATTTAACTGAAAACATTCAAGATATAATACTTACAAATTTCAATTACAGTTTAGAAATGGGTGTCCAGCTTAAATTTATACCACTAACACATTAGGAGCCTGGAAATGAATGGTAATCCTCAAGATGAACTGTCGGTCGAAACAGCATTCTTTCTGGTAGTTGATGTGGAAAGTGCAGATAGAGCATGCCGTAAAGAAAAAAATAAATCAGTGTGAGCTTCTTAGATGGATGACTTCAAAATAGAATCAATGGGGGTTAAAGTAGTTATTGATAGTTATTATCTACCAAAATTCGTTATTCGTTTTTTCTACCAAAAACGTATATTCAACTAAACCAACTATTCAGCATTCAAATCATAAATAACACTATTAACTCAACATTTAATATATATAAACAATGTCATTTTTCGAGTTTACGCGTCTGGTTGATCTTTACTGAAATCCGAAACGAAAAGAAATAGCTACTATATATATTCTTCTACTTAGAAGTCTTCTTATTGAATTGTTCCATTCAAATCATCAACTATACCAGTTATTCTCTATTTAAATCATAAATCATACTATTTCAGTAGCGTCTTAATGAATAAGGATCAAAAACATCATGGTCATCATTACTGAAGAGTAAGATGGAAAAGAGAAGGCGTTGGATAGTTTATACCCACTTCTCTACTATGACGTTCCGTAAAATTTTGCACAATTAGATTAATTAATTTAGGGCTCATTCTACTAGAAATTTTTATGAAAATAAGAGGTAAGAAATAAAATCATAATGTATATTTTTTTTAATTTATACATTACGCATCGACTGCTGATGGTCATTAGCGCTTATCATAATGTAAAAAAATAGTTTGAATTTGTGTGAAAGATGAGTTTAAAGAAGAATTAATTTTTTAAAATTTATTTGAAATTTTTAAAAACAGTTATAAATCTTATATCAGTTATAAAATTTTTACTGAATTTTTGCATTCAAGTATCCAATCAAACCATCATTCTTTGTGTAAATTATAATTAAACTACTATTTACTTAGCATCTTAAACAATCAATATATTTCTCGATTTACCTGCATCCGGATGGTAAAAAGAAAAATGATAAGGAGAAGAGGAGGTTACATATGATAATTATTTTTCCGGTTATGACACACCGTGAAATTCTCAATGTTTCACTCAAGTCTAATTCCAGCAACGTTAGTTTTGAGAAGACATGATCTGTCTACACAGATAGACACAAAGTATCTAGCATTCTGTTTTACAACGAAAGATACAGCGCCTGCCGGTTTGAGATGTCATTTTTCCGCTTCTTAGAAATAATATTTAGAACTGATAATGTCTTTAGCACTAATAATACGATATCTGGTTTCTTACTATATTTTGAGAAATCATAATACGATTCCCAGCTACTTATTAACCTCCTTTAAAAATTCCAACATAAATTTACAGCTTCTTAATACCCTATTTCTGAACTGAATATGCATTTTCCTGCGACTCAGCAATCAGTTTTAGAATGAAAATTCCTGCGAGATACTTATTCTTATTGAAATCTTAATTCAATTTTGTATTAAATATTAAGCAATTTATAACTACTAATGCATATGTTTTTCGTTTTACTTTTCTTTTAAGTAGAACAATAGTTTTTCGCTACTTAATTATCAATTTTAGAAGTACTTATACGATTCCCTGTGACTTATCAATCAGTTTTTGAACTGCTAATACAGTTTCGAGCTACCAAGCAATCATTTTTAAAACCAATATTGCAATTCCCTGATACTTTTTTTTTTAAATGCAGAAAAAATTTCTTCTTATCAATCTGTTTTATGAAGAATATTTTGCAGGGCTACCAATAAGATCCCTTATTAAATAATAATAAGATATCCGACTTATAACAATTTGTTAAGTATCATAATATCTAAAGTTATGTAATTATATTACAGATTGATAAGTAGTAACAATTATTAGTTATAAAAGAGATTGCTACGAAACAGGAAAATTGATTCTCTGGGTTAAATGCGAGTGAGAAGCAGTTCGTAATTGTACTCGTATAAGTATGTAGTGGGATTAATACATTTAAAACGGATTACTACTGATAAATTATATTAAATGAATGATTAAATGATCTAAAACAGTTTGATAAAAAAATTTTTTTTATAAATCTTTAGTTATTTTGCTGTGGTAGAGTGTGAAGCAGGTGGAGATAAGGTCTTGGATGAAAGGGTATAAATTAAAGCCGTGATGATTATTCTTAGGATTTTGGATTGGGAAGATTGTATTCGCTGGATGCTGGAAGGTTTAGCAACATTCCAGAGTTCTGCACCGCATGGTAGGTCCAGATCGGTCGTAGTAATACCACGTACAGTGTCAGTTTGTTCTCTGTTGTGAGCTGAGAAAGCCTTCTTAAGAGTCTGTAGAGTTCTTGTCGCTTAAGTTTAATTTGTTTGCTCCAGTTAAGTTGAGAGTCAAGGTTGAATCCAAGATAACGGGTTGTTGGGAATTAGAGAGGGTTATAAGAAATGTGGTATTATTATTAGGATAAACTTTTATCAGCTGGTATATATATATATATATATATAATATATGGTGCTTGGGAATATGCCCTTGAGCTTACACAATAAATCATTATGCTATACTCGATCAAAAACATGCGCTCCTCTAAAAATGCATCAGAACCCCAATTTCCAGCGATCTGAAGGATGCCTGTGCTTCTGGAACATGTTCTATCTTGACGTATAGCCCTTATGCGAATTTTAAATATTTTATTTAAGTGTTAGCCTCCCTTTCAATCACTTAGAGTCATGGAGGAACGGGCTATCTACTAATAAATTAGTAGACCGAAAATAGATTTCTAAGTAGTATTATTAGTTCTGTTCACAAATGACGCTCAATTTGAAATTTCCGCCGATTCCAGCCCTCTGTATTGTGTTGTCATCTGTTGGGTGAAGCGGGAACTAGAACATGCCCTTCTGAATCTGTAGAGTGCTTGCCCAGGCATTCATGGTGGTGTTCGTTGTCCAGCCAAACTTCAGTTACCTGGTTTAAAGTTAATTCTCCAGTAATAGCCACCTGAGCTGTTATGTGGGCGGGAATAATGCCGATGGGTGATAGTGGGAGAGATGGCCGGCCAGAACATAAAAGGAGAATATACTTCATAACAATCCTTTATTTATTGGTATGAATACCGAACCAACCACTCAAAACCCCAGTACTATGGTGTTTACAATCATCACATTATATTATTTTTTCATAAATTTAACCTGTCAACCTGCTAAAATCAACCTCCAGTCAATTAAGCTTCAGACTTCAACCAGTTCTCAGCACTTCATCAGCACCACATTTTCTTTCTCTAAATTTAATATAACATTATACAACATAATTTGTATAAATTTTGGCATCAACTATACCAAGAAGTTCCATAGCTTATTTTTTATTTTTTTTATTTGGTTGCTACATTCCTTCAAAATTTTTATATTTAGAAGAATATCCTTCACTTTTACAGTCCCCCCAATTCAATAAAATTTTTTCAGGCTTATATCACAACGAAAGAGCTAGACGCAAAAAGTTCTAAAAATTATTTTGTGTAGCAGGATATTTTATAAGTATTAGATGTTTTTTGTTAGGATTCGGTCAAGGTAAATCCAAAAAAAAAATTTTTTTTAAATGTGTATTTTATAAATTATCTGCCTTTGTCTGCCTTATCTGGGCATAAAATTTAACAAATACACATTTTTTTTAAATTTGTCTTTTTTTGGAGCTACCTCAATCAAACCCCAACAAAAAAAAAGAGTCAAAGAAACTCTCCATTTTATAAGATATTTTATAAGTTCTTCTAAGGCAAATACGAAATATAAATTTGTATTAGTAGTTCTAAGAAATGAAACATTGGATAAATATTTCAAAAAAAGAGTACTAAGTAGGAGGGAATTACATTTGCATTATATTACATTTACTAAAACAGATTAAAAAATTACTGGACATTGCATAGGTGTTCTAAAAAAAAAATACTAAGAACCTGGGAATTGTAATAGCAGTTCTATACCAAATTGGTATTTAGTAGTATTAGACGATCTAAATTAGACATATAAATGACTAAAAAATGATAAGAAAAGTTCTAAAACAAATTGGTAAGTAACAAAAAATAGTTATTGTAGTTCTAAAATGGATAAAACAGTATTCTATTAGTACTTCAAAATTAATGAACTTTGCAGAAAATTATATTAGTAGTTCTCAAGTTGCAAATGTGTAGAATGTTATCACTAATAAAGCTTAAAAAAAAAAAAAAAAAAAAAAAAAGTTCTTAAACAGTGTGCCTGGGAGCAGGAAAATGTACTAGCAGTTGTAAAATAGTGTGCTAGGGAGCAGGAACTAGCAGTTGTAAAACAGTGTGATAGGGAGCAGGAAAATGTACTAGCAGTTGTGAAACAGTGTGCTAGGGAGCAGGAAAATGTACTAGCAGTTGTAAAATAGTGTGCTAGGGAGCAGGAACATGTTCTAGCAGTTCTTAAACAGTGTGCTAGGGAGCAGGAGAATGTACTAGCAGTTGTAAAATAGTGTGCTAGGGAGCAGGAACATGTTCTAGCAGTTGTAAAACAGTGTGCTAGGGAGCAGGAGAATGTACTAGCAGTTGTAAAACAGTGTGCCTGGGAGCAAGAAAATGTACTAGCAGTTGTGAAACAGTGTGCTAGGGAGCAGGAAAATGTACTAGCAGTTGTAAAACAGTGTGCTAGGGAGCAGAAAAATGTACTAGCAGTTGTAAAACAGTGTGCTAGGGAGCAGGAAAATGTACTAGCAGTTGTAAAACAGTGTGATAGGGAGCAGGAAAATGTACTAGCAGTCGTAAAACAGTGTGATAGGGAGCAGGAAAATGTACTAGCAGTTGTAAAACAGTGTGCTAGGGAGCAGAAAAATGTACTAGCAGTTGTGAAACAGTGTGCTAGGGAGCAGGAAAATGTACTAGCAGTTGTAAAAACGTGTGCAAGGGAGCAGGAAAATGTACTAGCAGTCGTAAAACAGTGTGCTAGGGAGCAGGAAAATGTACTAGCAGTTGTAAAAAACATATTTATAATGAGAACGGACTTGTATTAGCAAGTCTAAAAGTATAGTTACGTAGCGAAAAATTGAATAAGCTTAATTTTTTTTTTTAATTCTAATAATTTGAGATTGTTTTAGTCCTAATAAATCGGATTAATAATTAGCAAGGAATCGCATTAGTAGTTATAAAAAAGACGGCTGTGTAGCGGTAAATTCCATTAGTACTTCTAAGAATGACAACTAAGTAGCAGGGTATTGTAATAGGAGTTTAAAAAAAGAGTACTATGTAGCGGAAATTGTATAAGTACTTCTAAAACTGGTGAGTTCCTTAACTGATGACAAGGTGTGGCAAATTTTATTCGCAGTACTGAAACAGATTGCTAAGTTGCTATAATTTATAAATGCATATACTGTATTATTAGTTTTAAACAAAATAGTTTAACAGATACTAAGAAGTGTAATTTTCTAGTGGTTCTTGAAAAAATTAAAACGAAGATAAGAGTTGTGTTACACTTGGCTGTGGTATACGGGGTGACTTTGTCGACTCAGTGCGCAAATGGCAAGGATTTTTCAGGTTTCTGGCAGTTCTAGACACTGATGTGAGCGCCTCCACCTTTGACACCCCGTGGATTCTCGGTAGGCAGTGGTGTACTCTAGGACTTGTGGCATTGTACAACGAAGATGAGGTTTCGTTGTTTGTGGTTTAGAGGCGCTCAACGACCATGGTTATTAGCGCCTGTTATTTTTAATTTTTTTTTTTTTTTTTTTTAATAATCTCTATAGTAATCCAATACTTATTTGCTGGTCTCGTGTATATAATGAGTAGTCCAGAAGCAAGAGTAGTCAGGGGACACGCCAACACGCCCAGGCCCCCGACCTGCCCCAGGACAGGCCGCGGCGCCCCCCGGTCCAAGCTCTCCAGCGCTGCCTTGGGAGGCCCTCATCTAGGTTGCTGGCAGTCTGGCCTGGGGTTGAGGGTGGGATTGGTGGTGCCAGGCCAACCACACCCTCCAGGCCTACTTGTAGTAAGATCAGGTGGGGCGCCAAGACCTAACCGAAAAGAGGCCGACGAAGACCAAGCGAGGCGGCATGACCCCCGACCACCCCACGCCAGTACCACTCATCCAAAATTAATTATATCTATGACGATTTATCTATAGAATCCATCTCAGTATACCTATTCTTAAATTGTATCGTAAAGTGACAGATCTTTTATAAACATCAAAACTCTATTTATAGTAGTGACGTCATCCCCAAGGGCATCGGCTATATCTGGAGGAACTTTATGTTTATCAAGCATTGGATGAAACTTGGGGCATAATGAAAATATGTGTTCTACTGTTAGGTGGTTCTTACAATAAGAGCATTTTGGAGGATCTTTTTTAGTTATAAGATGTTCATGTGTGGCTCGAGTATGGCCAATGCGCAGACGACATATTACCACTTCTTCTCTTCTTTTAGAGCGTTGCGAAGAACTCCAAGCTTTGGTCGATTTTTGATGTATTTTACTTGGATGGTGGACTTTCATCCCACATTGCTTGCCAATTATTTAAAACGTTTTGTTTTTGTTGCTGGGCTATATCTCTAGGGGTTAGAACTGTTCTCTTTGGTAAGGAGAGTGTGAGAGAGCTTTTAGCAGCTAGATCGGCAAGTTCGTTGCCCGTTATTCCAACATGNAGCATGCGCTTAATTAAGCATGTTTACCAAATTCAGCATTAGGAAACTACAACACATATCTATATATATTAATTTAGTTGTGGTGTATTATCCCACGTAAATTTTAAACAATTAATGCGAGGGAATAGAATAACTGGCTGGGATAGATATATTCCCTCGCATTAATTGTGTAAAATCAATGATTTACGTTTTAATTTAATTTAATTTTAATTTTGAACATGCTAGTCGTCAAGAATTTGTTCCTTTACTGCGAACAAATGTAAAGATTTATTTAAAGTTTTATTCTAACAAGGCAATGGTCGTCATCACATATCCCGTCAAGCCATAGACAATTTTAAATATCATCATATGGTGGAACTCCGGCCTCATCCACCATATAGTCCAAATTTAAAGTCAATAACAATATATTTAAATGGATTTCGTTTGATGTCAACTAACTCCACCGAATAGGTGAAATGGCCAGTGTTTGACCGTGGAGATTATTAGTTGAGAATTAATTAGGGTTCGGTCAAGAACACATTCTCTCTGACTAAACATTTCACAACGAAAATATCAAACATGTGACAGGGATCATTCTCTCTAAAGTTTTCCCTACGCACACCATAACTCTTGTTAACGAATTCTACTTTTCCATTTCCCAAACCGGGGCCCCGTCACAAAACATTGACTTTAATTTCCCTTATGTTCCCAAACTTTCAGAAGAAATGAAGCAATGCCTTAGTAAAACTTTCTCTAACCTCAAGCTTCCTTTTTCCACTAATAACAAATAAATCCATTTACACCATTCTTAAAGACCCCATCCCTATTCTAACAGATCCAATGTCGTCTACAAAATTCCTTGTTTCTCCCATAAATGCCATGGTTTATACATTGGCCCAAGCCAAAAACCCTATTTCTCGTAGAATCAACAATCACAAAAACGAAATTAACAAACAAATAAAAACTGCTCTAACGAAACACTTCATCTACAAGGGACACACATTTTACTTTAAAAACATAACCATTCTTTCCACCAAAACCTATGAGCTCAAGCCCCTTTTATCGGAAACCGTACACAAAAACTTACAGCAAAATCCAGTTAACGACAGAACTGGCATAGAATAAATGTCTTCAATTTATCAATCAGCGTAAATGCAATACCTATGCTTATCAGATTGTACAAGTGTGTTTGTAAGTGATTCCGCTAGAGAGCGCGGTAAAACACTTGCTTATCTCACTTATTCTTCGTGCTATATTCCATCCCCTCCTTCTGGCACTCTGCTATCAGTGCATTCGAGGTCCACCCCATCCTCTTCTGCTGGCGAGGGTGTCTGCGCTTGTCCCCCTACAGCTGATCTGCCTCCCCTTCCCCCTCTCCGGGCTGTGCCGCTGCTGGGCCCTTCAGTCCTGCTCCGGCCCTTGAATGAAGTACGTATCCCGTATATAGCATTCTCACGAGATCCTTACGTATTTCACAATTATAAGACGAATTTTTGCTGACATTTTCCTTGTCTTTCTATTACTTTGTTATCTTGTAGTAGCATAAACGGCCCCTTCCTGACTTGGTGCATCTTCCAAATTCTTCAGAGGTAAGCTTCATTGAATTTTCTGTTTGCATCTTTTATATTTTTATTTTTTTCATTCGCGCTTAAATCGTGCAGTGCCTTAAGAGTCGTATTTGATCAGTTTTCATTTTACAAATCATTAAATACAAAATTTTCATACTTTTATAGTACTGTATTTATTCCATCAAATATTATTACACACAAGTTTCACAATTACTCCTATAGATGCCAAAAACTAAGTACTTATAGCTACTTTTTTACATAACAATATGTATCGGGTACACACCAAGTGATAATTATTTGTATTACTACTCCCAAGAACTGTGATGTTATCTTTACCTGATATTGTATATAAATTTGGCGAACAAAACCCTTACATTGTCACAGTGTCAATACTCAAAGGATCCGGTTCTCTATATTTCCTTAAAAAACAAATTTACTTTCAGGATTAATAAAAATAAAACGTAATACTTGAATTCAATAGCTCTACAGTCCGCTTTAAGTGAATAGAATAAATTAAATTACTATTATTATCTGTGCTATAATTAATGATAATTATAAAAATTAATAGTATTAAAATTTATAATATCCCGGGGGGTGGGGTGAGGCACTGAGGCCTGGGAGGGGAGTGATGGGTGGGGGGGTTAGAGGGGGAGGTCGAGCTGGCAGCTAGAGGCCGGCTGTTATCAGACCTGCTGGTTAAGAGATGCAGGGGGGGCTATGGTTTTCTGTCCGGAGACAGAGATAGGAAGTGCGCCTCCTCTAGCGGAGGGCCGGGGGGTGGGGTGAGGCGCTGAGGCCTGGGAGGGAAGTGAGGGGTGGGGGGGGTGGGTTAGAGGAGGAGGTCGAGCTGGCAGCTAGAGGCCGGCTGTTATCAGACCTGCTGGTTAAGAGATGCAGGGGGGCTAGGGTTTTCTGTCCGGAGACAGAGATAGCCAGGGCGCCTCATCTAGCAGGAGGGCCGGGGGGTGGGGTGAATTAACGACCGTTAATGGCTATTGATGTGGTTTTTCAGAAAGCCGTTGTGCCAAATCCGTCCTCAAGAACTCGCGAATTTTCCAGTGAGTGTGGTGTGTCGGAAAATTCTGTTAGTCACCATCTATTCTCCGTTAGGAAGGTGAAAAAGAGTAGCAGACTAGTCCCTCACGAACTAACTCCTCAGTCACCGTTTAAGAAGATGGAAATTTGTAAAAATTGATTGAAAAGCCCTTCTAATATGAGATTTTGCCGGAAGATTGTCACCTGACATGAAAAGTGAGTTTACTGAAGAAATTTATATATATCACAAGCAATAGCTTGATCGAGATAAAAGAGCTTTTCCGGTTGGTGCAAGGCGACATTATAGAAAATAAATCAATGATTTGCATTTATATATATANTATAAAAATACAAATAAATACTTATTTCTTAATACCTTGCTTAAATGTTCTAGTAGTAATTTTATTATAATGTTATCATTTCCTAGACAATATAAACTAAGATAAAAAACAAAAGGCTAGTTAGATATTTTATCTGATTTTTTGTTTAGTTATTAACACTTCAATGACTAAATTTTTATATTTTAATTACATATTAATAAACATTTTAAATATTACAATTTAAACTTGTTATACATCACAATCAATATGTTTTATATTATTATTTACAACCTAAAGAAAACGTCTCATTCATGATTGGCTTCATAAAACCCAACCTGTAAAATAATATTAACCTTTCAAGAGTTAACCGGAGAAGTAGGAAGAGTAAATCGGAGGAGAGTCTGCACACAGAAAATAATATTTCTCAGGTATTTATCCGACTAAGTTTGCATATTTCGTTTCAATTTAGCGAAATTGTGGTATGTTGCATTTTAAGATTACCTAAATGATTGTGTTTTGAGATGTTAATTCAAGATTAGCAAAATTATTGAACGTTAGGTGCAACAAATCAATAAAAGATGAGATGTACTTAAATTGAAAGCATATATAAGAAAATTGTATATGGTTAATAATAATTGATTTTTACATATCAATAATTTGAAGTATTAAAAAAAAATATATATTCCGAAGTAAATATGATTGTCATACATTCCAGGATTTATCCTTAACCTAACTGTCCAAAAAGAAAATTTGCTTATAAGTTCGTTGCTGTTCTGAGCGCACTGCATTGGTGTTGTTGTTGTTTGTGGTTTAGAGGCGCTCAACGACTATGGTTATCAGCGCCTGTTATTTTTAATTTAAACTCTGGTCTCTCTATAAAACGAATAAATCTTTCGCCTTTTACTTCATTGGTGTGAATCGGCTCTTTCATCGTCTTCAGGTAAATTTATCCGTCCATGCAACAATGTCTCACCAGGCCTGCATCAGATACGATCAGGAAGATATGAAGTGGCCGAAAAAAGACTTTTTCTTTTCGAAATCTATACTGAAAATAATATTAGAATTAAAAAGTTATAAAAAAAATAACTGCAAATACCAGTTTCCAACTGAAATGCTATAAAGGGAATTGAATCATAACTCTCTAAAATATCGTGTCATATGTTCTATGACTCGGACTCTTATAATACAACACACTAAAACTTCTGTAAATTAAATGATGTTTTCTACATAGAAAACCAGAGCAAACAGGTTAAAAAGAAAAAAAAAACCAAGAGCAAATAAAAATTATTTTTGGCGCAGATGCTAGATATATTTCATCTTTTTGAATTCCAGCAGTTAGCTCTAAGTTGAAATGTTGAAAAAAGTCTCAATATTGTGATCCGAGTTTGATATTGTGATTGAGTCAAGAAGTTAATATTCCACAGTAGATTAGTTGCATATTTAGTAATGCAATTGTTATGAATATTTTCATCACATATTCTGTAAATTATATTCCGCACTTCTTATCCCTTTTGAATGAATTCAAAACAATATTGAGAGAAAAAAAAATCAAAATTTAAATTTTACTCCTAAGTTTTTACCAATATTCATTGGTCATTTAGGACATAACGTAGTTTTTTGTCGTTTTTTATTAACAATATAAATTATTTTATCTTTAGAGAGAAAACAATCACAACGTCTTGCGTTAAGGAGAAACAGCTCCAAGCTATGTAAAGTTTTATTCTAAAGAAATCGGAATATTTTTGTTTTTCAAAATTATTGTAAAAACTCAATGTTGCTATACCGAATTTCATTTTGAAAATCAGAAATTCCGATCAAGCGTTATATAGGAATAGATAATTTAAGAACAATCTACTTGAGTTTGAGATTGCTTACTGAACTTATCTCCACTAATGGTGCTGATAAATTCTGTAATTTTACAACTGTTTCCGTTTTTACTTAATTTAATAATTAATAAATTACCATTGTAATCTAGTTATAGTTAAAAGGGAATTAAATCACATCCCTCTAAAAATATTGAATAAAAATTGAATAAAGAAAAACACGGTGTATGCACTTTATCTTCTTCTTGTCCACTCGTTTACTTCTTCTACTATGGTTATCAGAATCTTTTTTTAATCTCCTATAGCACGATAAAGAACGCTATCATTTATGAATCAATAGATATATTTATTAAGCTAGCATTTATCTGACTTAATCAGTAAATTGACCTTTTCAAAGACTGGAAAAAATTGTATTAGTTTCTTCTTGGAGTACAACATACTCTATGATAAGAGTCGGGAAAGGAATCCACTCAAAAAAAAAAAAAGAAACTGTATCCTAGTATTTGCAGGAGCTCAAATGTTTATTTGACTTTCTCAACAGGTTTTGGCTGTAGGCTTCACGTGAAATTCAGAGGTAGAACGAAGCCTCTGACCTCGGTTGATAAAACCACTAAAACGAAGTTAAGAAATCACAAAATCTGTTTTTCCGCAGACATCCAGGGGAGGAGTGTGTCTGCAAACACACTAACCTAACCCTTTTAAATCATTTTGAGGTCGGAAAGGCACAATTGGGTATTTAACAAAAGTAAGTCCGCGCTACGCCATGAAGTTGACATTAAATGGAGGGTTGTTGTCTGGTTATAAGAGGGTTTATTATAATAAATTCATGCCATATTGTATTGGATTATTTAGTGCCACCTTAAATGCCTTGAAGAAACAAAGTTCTAACATAGGTATCAGCACACGATACACCCATTAATATAATAATATGTAGATTAGAATTATTGGATATTATAAAATGAACCTAATTATTTCCTTGTTATCTTTTAAAAAACAAACAGTTTATAATTATAAGAAAGTAATGTGCCTCCTTATTTCTAATATGTAGCTCTATTAGGACTTGGTCATGTCCCACGACAATATATTAAATGCATGTTTCTTTCATAGAATATCTTCCAAACTTAGGTTGCCAAACTCCGAAGAATGAAATATTGATTTAAAAAAAATAAAAATAAGGAATATCTTAGTCGGTTATTTTAAGACTGGCTCCATTCAAATCAGTTTAAACAAACAGAAGCTAGCGTTGGAAACCAGAAAGCAAGAGAACGAATCATGACTCATTATTTTTCTAGATTTAGAGACCTATATTTCTAGATTTCGATTAATTATAAATTTAGATTAACAAGTGAAAGAATAGGAGGAAAAATTCAATTTATGAAGACATGTTAGTATAACCAGTAGTATTCAATGGAGAAATGTTAGGAATTCGAATACTCCGATATCATTTTAGTCCTTTGAGGAAATGGGGTCGCAAAAATTTCTTGATGGATTCGAAATTGACTGTCACCCAGACTGTGAAGAAGTTTAAGAGATTCTACAAAGCCTCCTTTGTGAAGGCCATATCATTTCCTAGGTTTTCGCTATTGACAGGACGCCTGGCTTGAGGTGGACTCTCCCAGGCCGACGAGATGGCATTTCCAGACCGTTCGAGACAGGTGATATAACGAGAGCGATCCAGTAGGGGCAGGCACCAGGTGCTTACACTTGCTGAAGATAGCGTTTTGACACGCAAGGTACACATATCGATGACCTCCAAGCTATAAACAAACCTAATTACTTCCACTCTGCCTCCGAACTGTGCCAACTTCAGCTCTAGTCAGGGCTATTTAATCAGCTTATTTATCATTATAAACTAGACAACTTCCATAAATATTAAATGCATTCTCTATAGTAGTTTCGTTCTTTTAGCAGAATTATGTATATACAAACAAGGCAGGTTAGTATTTAACGACCTATTCATCAAACAGGGAGAACAAGGAGTTACTCGAACTGGCTTAATAAAAAAATAAATTAGCTGAGTATTTTTTTTTTTTTTTGGTATAAGTTATGGTTTTTATAATTTATGTATGCCTGATTAGTCATTTAATTAATATACATGAAGGTGCACAGTACATTTTAATTGGAATAGGTTTTTAACTGCATAGAATTCTGACTTTACAATTTTTATGCTCCGGCTGTTTCGTGGTTAACTAATGATTAAGTGCTACTAGAGCCTATTGTTCCAGCCATGGAGAGTAATCAAATGGAGTAGGGATCGTCTTAGTTGAATTCCTGGTCTAGAGTTCTTTTTTAAATAACGTTACCTTACACATTAGATTTTTTTTGTTGGGTTCGGTCAAAGTAGATCCAAAAATAAACAAATTAAAAAAAAAAAGTGTATTTTTTAAATTATCTCCCAACATCTAATAATAATGACTACGGTAAAAAAAAAAAAAAAAAACTCTCTACCTTACACATTAATGTTCCGAAGGGTGGTTGGATCTACGGGTTTTCTCTTTTACCACCAGCTATACGATTACCTTTACCAGTTTCCTGATTTCCTTCTCATAGTTTTTGGTGGTAACTGCATCAAACACCAGATAAACGTAGCATTTTATTGGGGCTAAAATTTGATGTATGAGGGATTGAATTTTAAGAACTACATTCAACTACGAATGCTTAGAAGTTGAATTATTTCTATTAGAATTAAGCTGAAGGTTCTGATCTGGAGCATCCTTCTTAGTTGAGGTAGCTGAATCTGAATGATGATTCGGGGGTGAGGCTCTCACGGTTGAAATTGGAGCAAAGGCTTCAGTTATAAAATATATGCTAAGCATTAATGGTAGGGGTTTAATGAGAAAATGTAGGTCTGAAACTTTTTTAGCTAATTATCTGTCTGAAGTTTAGGGGATTATATGGATTACAAGTTAGAAATTTCTGTGGATAAGTCTGCGGTTTCGAAATGTGTCGTTTTTGTTTCCATTATAATAAAATTCATTGACAGTATTCTAAAGGTGAAATTCAATGATCATGAGGTATTTCTTTTCAAACAAAGGTGCAAAAAGTTCCTTTAAGTCCACTTAATAGAAACCCTAATGCTTGTTTTTAGCTTATGCTAACTAAATAAGAAACACCTGTGTGAACTTTAGGGTGTCATTGTTCTTGATAAATATTGAAATGATTTTATAATATTTTGTAGAAATTAATTAATACTCTTTCCGCAGTGCATTGTCCACCCAGTACGCCTATTACCACAGCTTAATTTTTAATGTACCTCTAAGACCTCGGTCTCCGCTTCCTCGCCGGTGGTAGCTACATAGCGAAAAACTTGCTGCAGTGTTATATAGTAATGTTGGAACTATTGGAATGAGGATTTGAAAAGTTCATATAGAATTATCCATCAGCTAAGAACTTGAGAGATTCCTATGAGTTATGCATTTCCTTTTTGACGAACTGTCAACTGTCGAACTGAAAAGGTTGAGTATTGTAACTGAAGTTGTTGTCGAGCTGTCTCTCGAACATAGCTCAGAACTTGGACATTCTGAATAGGTAGTATCACAGAGGCTCGCTAAGAGGGGTCAAGAGGAACTTGAGTAGGTCCTTCTCAACTCCATTTACTGAAAAAAAAAATATTAGGGGAACATTGAGGGATTTCAAACACCTCCTGTATCTCAGGAATCACATGACGGATACTCTTTTAGTAGCACTGAACATTTAAAATTAATGTTTTAGGTTTAGGTTTTATTTATTTAATGCTGTTTTGTATGTCAAACAATCCTGTGAGATCTTCCTGAAAGAAAGTAAAAATAGCGGAATTTTCGAAAGCCCTTTCAAAGATATCCTTTTCTATACTTGATGTTTCTACACTGTTCCTCAACAAGATCCTCATGAGGTATGAAAGAAAGAAACAAAAATAGTAAATTTGCTCTGGGATTTTGATCCCATCTAACCTAACAAACTAACAGGACAATACCTTATAGCTTAACTTAACCAAATTGCCTAACCCGAACAAGCAACCTAACCTAACAAACTTTTTTTAAATTTATTATTATTATTAAACTTTTATTTATTTATTACATTCTGTTAAATTAAAACATTTTGTAATTTGATCACTAATATAAATTTAAAAAAAATTGATATTCAATGTCAATCACATGAGGAGAGAAGGTGACCAATAACACCATTCTCAAATTATTTGCAGATTATGTCCCCAGGAGGTCACGGGGCCGTCTTCGTTTGAGTCGACGGGGAGGGTTGTAGGGATTGGAGTTGGAACAAATGGTCTGTGGTAGTGGATTAGGATGGAAGTTTACTGTGGAAAAGGGTGAAGCGGGAAGAAATGAAGTCTTGAACAAAAAGGGTATTAAGATCGTGGTGAAGAGATGAATTGGATATGTAATAGGTTTTGGATTGAAAGGTCTAGATTCTTTGGATGTTAGCAGGCTTGGTGGCACTCCAGATTTCTACTCCGTAAGTCCAGATTGGTCGTAATAAGGTTTTGTAGAACGTCAGTTTGTTCTCTATCTTCTTATTCATGAGTCTGTATAGGAGTCTGTATGTCGCCGATTGAGTTCTTGTCTTTTAATTTTAGTATGTTCTCCCCATGTAAGTCGTGAGTCAAGATGGAACCCAAGGTAACGAACGGAATTTGAATGTGGTAAAGGAATATTGTTAAATTTCACAATTTCAGGGAAGTCTTCCTTCCGCAGTTGGAAATTAACTTGAACGCATTTTTCTTCATTGATTTCTATTCTTTATTTGCCACACCATTGTTTGATTTTTTCGAGGTGATCTTGTAGGTTTTTAGAAGCAGTTTTAGGATCGGAATGGGAGGATAGGATAGATTTGTCGTAATAGAGCTAAAAGGGTACTCGGATGGGTAGGGATGTCAACAGTGTACAGGATAAATAGGATAGGTCCTATAGCACACTACCTTGAGGAACTCCCGCTTCCACTAGGTAGAAATCGGAGTAATCAAATCCTTGCTGAACCCTAAAGAAACGGTTGGATAAGTAAGACTTAAGGATAAGGTAAGTATTACTAGGCAGTATGGATTTCAGTTTAAACAGAAGACCACTGTGCCAGATTCTATCAAATGCTTGGGAAACATCCAAAACAGCTCCTGGGCAATACTCTTAGCGCTCAAGGGAAGAGGAAATGTAGTCTACGAGCCGAAAAACTTGTGGGACAGTAGAATGCTTACTTCTGAAGATGAACTGATAATTCTGAAGGATATTGATGAGTTCTTTGGAAGGCATCATTCGTTTTAACAGTATTTTTTCGAAAACCTTTGAAAGTGTAAGAAGGAGACTTATAGGACGATAGGATGAGGGGTTGTTGTGATTTTCCAGGTTTGGGAAATAGTATTATATCAGAATATTTCCAGAGGAGGGGGAAGTGGGTAGTTCTGAATACATAATTATAAATGTAGGTCAAGAATACAATTGAGAATTTGGCCGGTGATTATATCATATCCGGGTGATTTGCGATTAGGCAGAAGAGATATTATATACTTATGGTACTGCCTTGAGTGGCAAGGACATAGGTAATGACATGTCCAAAAACTCCTCAGTCTCCGCGGCATTGGTCTGGTCTAAAGTATCTGTATGAGAAGTAAATGTTTGCTTGAGGTGCTGGGCAAAGATTTCGGCCTTGTCTTTCAGAAGAGGCCCAGGAACCATCTCCTTGACGCAAGAGAGTTGCAGCTTCATGGCTCTTAAGGATTCTGCGGGTAGCAACCAAAAGAGATTTGTCTTCTGCTGAAAGGGTAGACAGATAGGCATTAAAGGCCTCGTAAAGATTATTAATTCTTTGCGGTCTGAGGGGTGTCTAAATTTTGGGATGAGTGCACTTTAGAGGCGTTTCGCTATGATGAGCTTTTTAAGCGAATCTGGAAGTGGTTTTGACACTCAGATGAGTATTTGGTAAATTTTGGTTTGAGATTAGCCATACATATGCATTGCTGTAAGTTTGTGCTAAAGGAATGTACAGCGTCATCTAGATCATCTGAGTTTCTCAGAGAAATTCCGAGGCCAAGTGACTCTTCTATGAGAGTTCTAAACAAGGGGGGAAGGTAATGTTATTGGAATAAGAATCAGGGATAACGTTAGGAGAACTGGGCTGTGGTCAGAGGAGTGTTCGTTTAAGTTCGAAGCGGAATAATGAAGAGGAGTAAGGTTTTTGCAAATGAAGAAGCCTAGGATATCAGGAAGGCGGTTCAGGTCTGGGGGCAATAAGTTGGAGAGGAAGGACTAATTGTGCTGAGGTTTTGGGATGATATCGCATTATACAAAGCACGGCCACGGAGTTGGTTGTTCTCGATCACCATTGCAAGTGTTTCGCATTATAATCTCCACCGTCTAGGAAACGGGGACCAAGGTCTTTCGGGAAAGTGAAAAATTCTGGTGAAGTGATTGGCTTATTTGGAGGACAATACACTGCTGAAAGTGTGATAGGATGAGAGGGTGTGAAAATAGACACTGATGTTGATTGAAGGAACTCTGTGGAAGTGGAGGGTAGGATATGATGGGTATAGGATTTCTTGATAAGAGGTGCAGTTCCACCATAAGCTCGTCCGTCAGGATGGTCTGTCCTATAAGTGTGGTAGCCAGTAATTTTGAGGTTATTTCGTTTAGTTAGTTGTGTTTCTGTCAATTATACTACGTTTACGTTTTTGTCATCGAGTACTAGTTTGAGTTCGTCAGTGTGCGTCCGAATGCCGTTAGCGTTCCATTGGAGGATATTAAAGGGATTCTAGGATTAGGGAATCATGGTGTGGGAGTTGTTAGGGCCAATTTGTTGACCAGGTGGGTAAGTAGGGATATGAGTGGAGAAATGAGGGAGTTGTGAGAAGAAGGAGTGAAATAAGGTGTACAGATCATTTGATAAGGTCGGGACGTTGGGAATAGTGAGTCGCTCCCTCCTGGGTGGGGGATGCGGTTGTGGTAAAATGTTGCTCACATATTGTAGTTCTGAATTGGCGGTGGGGGGAGATATGTTAGAGATGGTTGGCCGTGGTATAGGCTGGGGTGGAGGCTGAGACGAGGTCAGTGGCTGAGGTTGCTGTTGCTGGTAAGGCTGGCGTCTAGTTTGAGATAGAGATCTAGCCCTGGATCGTGGGTCCGCCTGGGTGGGTTTTTCTGTTGGCTTCTGTTCTTGAGTGACAGATCGATAAGAGACACCTGGCTGGACAATTCTTGATGGTGGGCGTAAGTTTCGGGTTGCAGCTTGCTGCGATGATACTTGTTGATTTTATACTTTTTGTTTGATCTGTTTGTATACAACGCAGCCCCTGTAGCTGTCAGGATGGTTTTTGGAACAGTGGGCGCAAGTAGCAGGTTCCTCTCGTCTTTTTTGGCAGTTGCTGGTGCGATGTGGACCGCCACATTTTACGCACCGCGGGTTATAATTGTAGCCGTCTATCGTATGCCCACATTGTTGGCAATTATGGCTCTGGAGTACCTCTTTTTTTACGGAGGGCCACTCAACCTTGATGATTGTTCGGCACAGTGCTAAAATTGAATATATTTCTTGAACATTGGGCGTTTTTTCAAGATCTATGAAAAACAGTGGTAGGGGTGATTTATCTGTTCCTCTTCCAGGGCTTAAAACATTGAGAATGTTTTTCACCACGAACCCTAAGCCAGTGAGCTCTTTTTTGATGTAGTGTGGTGGAGGTTCCTAATAACTACATGTAGAGTCCTCTCTTCTTTTAGCTGGTACGTGTGGAACTAGGCGTTTACTAATTTCAGGTAGCGTACTATCTCTCTGTAAGAGTCTGATGAGTCAGGATGGATTTTTGTGTCTGTTTTTCGGCTCATACATATGTATTTTCCACGGCCTACTTTCTCATCCAGTTGTCTGAACATCAGGCCAAAATTTGAAATGTTAAAGTGGTAAAAAATGGTAAAGTCTCTGTGAGCTGTGAAGTAGAGGTCTGAGCGGGCTTCTACTCGTGAACGTAAAGACTTGTGGCTGTGAAGACGTGAAAATATGTACTTAGGGACGTCCTGTCCTCTCTCGTATTCATTATAGCCCTGAAGATGGCTTACAATGTAAGCCGAAACTTTGGCAGATAATCTTATAAAAAATAAACCGTTTTTAAATTTGTATTTTTTGGATCTACTTTGACCGAATCCCAACTAAAATCATCTAATAGGAATAAAATAATGTTTTGTTGAAGAACTCATGTCAAATGAAATTTCCATCAGCCATTATTCTCATATATTATTTGCAAATATTAATAATATTAAGGATTGTTTTTGATAAATTGATCAGGAATATCAGGCTACGAATCCTGGTAGGCCTCTCTTACCCCCATTAACTTTCAGGATTTATAAGAAAGGACATTTCGCAGCTCCTGGGATCAGACATTTTCCTCACTTAATTGTTATTGACTCAGTCATTGAGTATTTATGAGATATAAATCTTATTTGAAGAAAATAGTAAGCCGAAAGAAAAAAATTTCTATCATTTAAAAACCAAAAAAAATTTTAAGAAACCCTAGAAAAAAAGTGTACTGATATCGTTTGATTTCATGATGCGGTTTCAGAAAATTTACCGTTGTAACAAGCCATATCGTCAACTGGCCATGATCTTTCCCGATATCGTGGGGGTTTAATTAAAACGTTATATTAATATATTACATCATTATATAAAAATTCTGCTCGAAATTCAGCCGTCTAAGCAACTATCCCCTATTCATTGACCATCTTCTTAAATAAACCTTAAGGTCAAATTTACGCACAAACTTTCTGAGATTTAGGTAGGGCTTTACCTGTTTTCGTGTGGGATGTAAGTGACCATGTTTGCTGCCTAGTAAGATGCCCTCCACTCTGGGGGGTGCTACCCTTCCCGGAGCAATTTTCTCCGAGCTCCTCTTCCTCTCAGATTCACCCTCTATGAGAGTTGTCGGAACCCCCTCCCGTGCACAGATTATTTCTCAAGTAATTAAGCTGGAATTTAATACCTTTAAAGTTGTGTCCAACTTTGCAGAATTTCCATAAGCCAGGAAGTAACTTTACCCTTGTGTATATCACACCTGTAATCTCCCGCTTTCATGGCGAACACATTACGCAAACAAAACTTTTTACTTCCCTCTGTAGAATTAACTTTGTTAGTTAACGACTACTGACCACAAAAGACATAAATGTGTAGGATACTCAATGGGTGCGCACTACAGAATTTCTTTAATCTCCAACTGTCTCTTTATTCAGTTTTCTAAGGATCCTTTTATTGTTTATAACCTGTCTTTAAAATTATTTATTGAAGGAAATGGCTGTGAAACATTAGCACTTTAGCAAACTGATAGGAATGGTTAATTTTTAATTTTATTCAGATGGAGAGTTTTTGCCCATGGAGATTTTCAGTAGATAATTTCTTAGGGTTCGCTCAAGGTTAATCCGAAAAAAAAATACAATTATATAAAAAGCATTTTTCTCTTTATTAACCTTGACCGAAACCCATGAAATTCTTTACTTTTAATTTTATTCTGCTCCTCAAGTATGGTTTTCTTTAAAGAATACTATCATAGTCCACGGGAAGTAGGGTGAAACAAACAACCATTCCTAAAGAAGAACGAAAGGCTTTCCTGATACAATGATATGTATAATTAAGTCTGTTAATTGATGAGGTATATAATACTGACAATCGTTAGTCAAAAAAGAGAAATAGAATAGATGAAATAATCATGTATAGCTTCACATGTCGTTTTGACTTAAATTAGGGAATTTTCTTATAGCAGTGGAATAGAAAAATAATATTCTAAATTCTCACTAAATTGCTAGATATCTAATAAGTTAGTGAGTGAAATTCAAGTATTTTTCACTGCTACTTCCTTACTTTTCACTTCAATTGTCATATTCCATCTTCAGAAGGAGATCATATGGAATTCATTAGAGGAAATATTAAAATAGGAGCTAGCAGTAGGGTTAGAGCTTGCGTTTAACTCTTTACTAGCAACTCAAGCTTTTCAAGTTTTTCTGGAGAAATTAGTCAAAAGTTACATTACTAGAAAAGAGAAAGAGACTATCCTCTTCTCGCGATTTTTCTCAGTACAAGTCAAGGTGATATGTCACATCAAGATTAATTTTAATAAATAAATGGTTTTATTTATTTCATCATGAATTGTACATTGTATTAAAATCATTAAATTTGTATACACAAATTAACTGAACTAATGTCTTTCCTGTTTTTTTTTAAATTACGGAATGCCTTGTAAAATATATTTATTTAATTAATTTATTTATTTACAGTTAGGGATCTTAAGCTATAAACACGGTCCCTGAATGTAAATTCACATTTGTCTAATTTATTGGAAGATTAATACTTGGCGCTAATGAATGATGAAAGTCCAAGTGATGTGTAGTTTTACTCCGTGCCACTACAGATGCCCTCTTGGCTGGGAAGTTTACAACAATACATCTGTATCTCCATTCTGTGGAAGGTTAGGAAACAGTGTGCAATGAGAATTCCCTGCCGCGCTGACGTAAAGTCACGTCAAGTAGTCCTACCGACATTGACTATGGATCCACCCTGACGACCATTCTTTACTCAAGTTTTCTTTGCTTCCACTCATAAATCTCCCATTATTATAATTCTTTTCTCAGCCTAGACTCTGCATCTCGTCTTGTAATATCTCAATATTTGACATTTTGACCAATAAATAAGAAATGTAATGGAAAGTGTAATTGTTAGATCACGATTTGATACGAGAAGATCTAATAAATAGGCTATATTGTCCTCTTAGCTTGGTCTTCTATAACCTTTATTGCTTCGTTAACTGCTGTTACTCTTTCTACAAAAGCCTCTAGTAATAAATATTCTTCAAAAACAGAATTTACTTATAAGTTTAATTTTTATAAGTTATGATTTTCTTAGTATGAAAAATGAACCTTTAGTAATATGAAATTTTTAGTAATATTTGTTTCTTGCAATTAACATAATTTATATAATGTAGGTAAAGTGACTATTATAACATCAGACAATTCAAAACAAAAGTGGCCAATATATAGCGTATTATTCTTGACTAGAATACTTATCGTATACTAAGAAGAATAACAATCACAAAACATTTAGACATATTTTAAATTGATTGATTAATATTTGACATCGAGTCTTCTAGTCTTGGTGGGATGGATAAACAGAAGTTTAGGAGGAATGGATAATAAAGTCAAAGGAGTTATAGGTGAAAAGAGATTATTTTTATTTGTGGCATATACTTTAATGGCTGGTACCAAGCAAGTTTTGATCAAGCTTCAATTTTTCCAGAGAATACAAATCTAGGAGGTCTCTGCTGAAACAGCCCTAGAATGGCAAAGCATAAGCGATTTACAACATTAAAAATATTGGGAGGTTTCTACTGCTTTCTAGGATAGTTTCTTATCATCATTGTTAAATATGTCCCGTTTTTACATAACAATTAATACGGCACACAGCAAATTAATTTGTTTCCTTATATAATTAACATCCGTATTATTTTGAAATATTGTGATAATAGCAACCGTTTGAGAACACCGCTGCAAACATTATTTTATTGATGAAAAGTTTAAGAATGTCTATAATTAATATTATATTTTACATTTTATTAAATGTAAAATTAGTGAATGACCCAAGAGAATAGCTAAAATATACCTTAAAGAAAATTGTTAGAATTTAAAAAACTTTTCTTGGGATATATTTCTAGATTTACTAACATTTACTAGTCTATTATTGTCTATTATTTTTAGAAATGTATAATCACTTAACATATCCAATTGGTATAATCTAAATGTTTAATATAATAGTATCATCCCTCCTAGTGGCCCTATTTTAACCACCTTTTTATTGGTTTTACTTTAATTATGTTGAACGTCAACTAAAATAAATAATAATTACGAGTATTAGAGTATAATTATACATTTTTGAACGGAACATATGGTATTTTTTGAGCATTTTTTAAATGGGATTATTGAAGAATTACAAAACGTTTTTTAAAGTCGCTGAATTTTGCAAGGGAGAATAGCTCAATAGCCATGAAGGGAAATCTGCTAAGAAATTGGTGAGATAGATGAGGAGCTAGTGTGGGAGCTGAAGTCCGCATTCCCACTGAACGGTTCAGTGAACCGGATCTCGGCTAAAGAACTCCAGCTCTTTTCCGTTCGAGTGCACACCCCCCACACTTCGGATATCACTCCATGCAATCCTCTTGTTCCCATAGCAACCATTGTAATCGACATTGAATGTGCCAATATGATATTTGCTTTCTCGGATTCCACAAAGTAGATATCGTTTATAGAAATCCACTATGAGAATACTTTCTAATAGGTTTTGTTTGATAAAAAGCTGTGTGCTAGAGAAACTTAATATTTTTGGCTTTGGATATCTTGCCGGAAAATTATGAAACATTATAACTAGTTTTGAGGACTTGCTTGAAGAATACATAAAATTAATATGTTTACCCCATTATATGTTAGCAAATTTCAAGATACTTGTGAAGACTCATTAAATAATTCTAGAAGAATTTTTTTTGTGGTGCTTGGAGCGTTCTATATATATATNAATTTCTAATCATCAGGACCTAGGGATTTAAATTAAGAAAATAATAATAATCAAGGGATCTTAATCGTGTATATATAATAAGAACATCTTGTATATATATGTATATTTTTTTAAGTTTTGTTAGCCTCCCTTGCAACCACTAAGGGTCATTGGAGGGAGGGGCTATCTACAGGTTGCCACCCTATTTTAAACACCCATGGCTCAGGACAACCTTCTATATTATAAATAAAAGATTGACCTAGGCGGGATTTGAACCCGCGGCGTCAGGATTGCGAGACCCGTACGGATCCCCTGAGCTATCCCGGCGCCCCGACAGTCTTCTTTAATATTCCAATTAGATCAGTCACATAGAAACAAATTTCAATAAGTTTTATTCGTTTATTCTTTATTAAAAATTGATAGATTCGGGGCGCACTGGCCTTAGTTGAATAAGGTATGGCGTGAGGTAACATGTCACAATTTCAATCAGGCGAGTTGTTCAGCCAGCACATATTTGAAGTCCGAGCTCTCATTCTATGCGGGAGTGTTCTGAAGTAGTTCTATCGATACTAGTCTTAGTTCCTTATGCAATGCTACTAGTAGTACTATCATATTCTTCTCATTGTCATCCTTGGATCCAAGGCTAATGGTTGCTCGATTTCTACCAAGTGGAAGCGGGAGTTCCTCAAGGTAGTGAACTTTGACCTATCCTTTTTATCCTTTACACTGCTGACATCCCTACCCATCCAAGTACCCTCTTAGCTCTATTTGCGGACGACAAAGCTATTCTATCCTCCATCCCGATCCTAAAACTGCTTCTAAAAACTTACAAGATCACCTCGAAAAAATCAAACAATGGTGTGGCAAATGGTGAATAAAAATCAATGAAGCAAAATGCGTTCAAGTTCATTTCCAACTGCGGAAAAAATACTTCCCTGGAATTTTGAAATTTAACAATATTCCTTTACCACATTCAAATTCCGTTCGTTACCTTGGGTTCCATCTTGACTCACGACTTACATGGGGAGAACATATTAAAATTAAAAGACAAGAACTCAATCGGCGATATGGACTTCTATACAGACTCATGAATAAGAAGTCCAACTTACGATAGAGAACAAAACCCTATTACAACCAATCTGGGCTTACGGAGTAAAAATATGGGGTACCGCCTAGCCGACCAACATCCAAAGAATCTATAAATGAATTTGTATCACTAATCATTATTTTAAACAGAAGTCACCTCCAGTAGAGTTATTATCTTGATTAGGCGATAGTTTATAATAAATTAAAACAAAAAACAAACATAATCCCTTATTATGGAACGCACATGTTTATACCGGTTATTGTAGTTTGAAACTTGTTACATTGATCCCTAGCAGCTGTAATGTTAACCTCTCTACAGTTGAGGTGAGACAATGTGACATATATTTGTGATAGAAGTCTCGCAAGTAGCCTCTGATTTAAATTGGGTCTCACAAAATAACGGCATAATTTATATCTTCAGGATCTGTCTGGATTGAATGGAATGAGGTTTTTTTTCGTCTCACTTCATTATTGTACCTCAAATGACGACAAATAAACTAATATCGTTCCTTTAAATCGTTAGGAACACTTTTGTGTAAGTTATATTTTGTATTTTTAAATTTAAATGAATGTCTAGCTTCAAATTAATATTTCTATTATTCGAGGCCTTTCGATGTAGCATCATCTTCAGGACCTGCTTTATCTTAGCTCGATTTAGCTTAGATTAAAATTACATAATATAACCGAAGTATTATTACTTTTCACGCATTGAGAAATTCTTAACCAGTTTGAAAATAACTAATATCCTGTGGGTCTTTTTTGTTTTTATGAAGTCTTGTTGTATACTTCAGGGATATAAAGTGAAATTGAACAATTTCTGTGCTACAGAAGAGCTGAGTGAAAAATTTATATTAGAAGTACCCTGCAGGGGACAATGTTTAGTACGGTGACGAGTAGTCGTACAACGCATTGCTCTACCGCAAAAGTGGCAGAGTGACAGATAAATACATGAATGAGTACCGAAGTGGACAAGTAACTCAGACTGAGGCGAATTGCCCGCTCAGGGGTCAACCTGAAACTCTGGACAACTTACAGATTCACTTAAAAGGGGCAAATATCTGCAGAGAGAAAAACATTTTATTGTACTGAATTAAAAGGAATTCTTAATGCACTAATTAAATCTAAGATGGAGCTTGAGAAGTTTACGCTGAATTAGCTCCTTCAGAGTTCATTTAAAGCCAAAATAGAGAGAGAGAAAGAAAGCGAGAGAGAGAGATACAGCACGAGAGGGTAGAGAGGGGGGGGGGGATCGAGGCGATAGGAGTGAGAGGGGGCGGAGGAAGGATGGGAGAGAGAGAGAGAGAGAGAGTTGGATATTGGACAACTCTGAATTCCGCCATTTGAAAAAAATTCTCTTCATATCAGTGGATTGCTTTCTCTCTCTGTGGAAATACTCATTAATTTCCACTAAGACTCTTCGTTCTCAGGTAAATGAACTTGAATTCAGAGATATATTCATATACCATTTAAAAAATGCCCTACTGTACAGGGTTAACGAATACTTTTACGTTTCGCTTAAAAATGGACATAGAAATGAGTGAATGATTTATTTAATCTTATAAGCTTGATAATATTCAACTAGTTTCATTTTACATGCTAAAAATGGCAATGTTGCTAAAAGACAAGACCGCTGTGGATGACTCGAACAAGCAGAAGGAAGGAATGCTGTTCAACAATATATTTCTAAATATCAACTATATATTTATATTACGGTTCCCAGAATGAATTTACAAAGAATTTGATTTACTTATCATCTAAATTTCGAACTGGTGTAATGCCTACTGGTGAAATTTTCTAAACGACAATAACTTAAATAACCACAAACAAGTCGTCGGACATTTTGCACGTCTTCGAGTAAGGAAAACGAATTAATATTTTTGGAGAATAGCAGCATTTGTTACTCATTATTGGAGCGATTCAGCAGCTGAAGTTGGTACCTCAACCAACAGGTACAAGACAAATACTCCTAACTCCAGTACGCCAAAGCGTCTTGTAAACTCTTCTATGACTGGGCCATTCACAGTCCCGTCAGAATTATATGGTAAACTCCAACTGCACTCACCTCGTTCAAAATTATATGTTCTAATGGAGTACGATCGCTTCACCTGATCCCTCACATGAAATACACTTTAAACTGTGCAGGTTCTGCCGCTTTGCATATTTTGACCACCCTTCTGTTGCTAGATCGATCAGGAAGGGTTGTGATGATGACGTGTCCGCGAATAGGAGGGTGCTTGCCAGCTGCCGAGCTTATCCCCCCACCCTCCCGCGTTCTTGGATTGACCCCATACGAAATCAGATCCTCTACACTATTCAGAAGAGACGGTCGGGGAATTTGCTCCAAACAGTAATGTGCCTAAAGTTATCACAATTCTTATCTACTCGGCAGGGATGAGTTATGCCTCCGAAATGTACACTATAATAAAATCTCTATCCTTTTCCTCCACACAGAATAGTTAAAAGCATCTTAAACAAAAAAAAAAAAAAAAACGTAGAGTTTCCCAATATTTTAGAGGAAGATCATTCTCCTCTGGTGTATTGGGAAAACGTTTTCTCAGGAGTGATTAAAACAAAGAAGATTATGCAAAAGTCGACAGAAGAAGTTCAGTTGAGCATCATTTTAGAATCGCTTGTCATTTCTCTTTCTGAAGAAATAACAAAATCTACACTTAGCTGTTAGTAAAATAAGTAATACTTCGATCGTGTAGCATGTTTGCATATTTTCCTGCGAATATTAGATAATATGTCACAAATTTCCAATTTATAACTCTTAAATATCCCTCAATATCATGAATTTCTTAGTTTGTGTGTTCAGATTCCTAATTTTCTCTTCGAATGTAAATTAGCATTTATACTTGTAGTTCTTCGTGCAAATAATAATACTTTTTATTTTGTTTTTCACAGAAAAATGTCATTTCCCAAACATAAACTTATTATAATATACCTATACTTGTTTACAAGTTTATACATATATAATAATAATTGTTTAGATGCCAATATAGATCGTTTCTTATAGGAATTTACATGAACGTAACAGTAAATGCATGTTATTATGAGAAATGAAAAAAAAGAGAGTGAAAACTTAAATACTGTTTCTGTAAATAAATAAGTAAATATATATATATGTGTGTGTGTGGAAAGGTGGGAGAAATAGTATAGGAGAACACACAGGAAGAAAAAATAACAATGAGTAATAAATTTTCGAGGAGACTTCTCGCCCTTCGTCAGTGGGAAGGGAAGAGATTCTCACTTTTCACTGCCGAAGAGCTATATTTATATAATTAATTGTTAATNTTTATTTATAATATAGAAGCTTGGCCTGAGCCATGGGTGTTTAGAATGGGGTGGCAACCTGTAGATAGCCCCTCCCTCCAATGACCCTTAAAAATACTACAAAATTATTGGGTAATTTTACTATTATTGCCGACGTTTCGACTTAACTAGTAAGTCTTCTTCGGGGCTGAAATACAATACAGCATTAAGATTCGTGATCTACCCTCACCCTTCATGCTATTAGCAACAACCACTCACCTGCTTTTAATCAAGTTACTGTCCTGACCTAAGAGCCTTTCTCCAAGAAAATACTTACTTCGGAATGTCTGCATATCAATCTCAATCCTACTGCTATTAATGACAGGAAGGACAAAGATAACATTTCCTCGTCTTATTGCTGTATTTTCTATATAATTCATCGGNTACAGCATTAAGATTCGTGATCTACCCTCACCCTTCATGCTATTAGCAACAACCACTCACCTGCTTTTAATCAAGTTACTGTCCTGACCTAAGAGCCTTTCTCCAAGAAAATACTTACTTCGGAATGTCTGCATATCAATCTCAATCCTACTGCTATTAACGATAGGAAGGACAAAGATAACATTTCCTTATCTTATCGCAATATAGTAATATGTTTATAAAACTTGTCTATTTAAATTTAATTTAAAAAAAAATTATAGGTAAAATAGTCTAATCTTATATTTAATTCGAATTAAATATAATTCTGATGTATTTAAGAAACCAATATAGTTCTGAGAATTTTTTCGTAAATAATAATAAATAAAGGGGGTCAGGATGAAAATCATTTATGAGAACTGATATGTGTAGATAGATTTTCGCAGACTTTTACTATAAATTGCAGGGGTGCACGGGTCAGTCGAAAGTGGCAAGACTCAAAATGCCAATCAACTGGGGAAGATTTAGCAGTAGTGTGTTCTACACTTGGGTTCAGGGTGAGCCAGCACTCAGCTGGAAGTGGAAGGCAAATACTTCAAGTAGGCTTTCTCTAGCTTTCTACCTTCCATTCTCCACCATCCTCCGAATCTGTCTATTAGGGCGGATCTGGGATACCATCATATAGGTCTGCTACTTGGGTTCGGGGTGAGCTAGCACTCAGCTGGAAGTGGAAGGCAAATACTTCAAGTAGGCTTTCTCTAGCTTTCTACCTTCCATTCTCCACCATCCTGCGAATCTGTCTATTAGGGCGGATCAGGGATACCATCATTTAGGTCTGCTACTTGGGTTCAGGGTGAGCCAGCACTCAGCTGGAAGTGGAAGGCAAATACTTCAAGTAGGCTTTCTCTAGCTTTCTAGCTTCCATTCTCCACCATCCTCCGAATCTGTCTATTAGGGCGGATCTGGGATACCATCATTTAGGTCTGCTACTTGGGTTCGGGGTGAGCTAGCACTCAGCTGGAAGTGGAAGGCAAATATAAGACTTCAAGTAGGCTTTCTCTAGCTTTCTACCTCCCATTCTCCACCATCCTCCGAATCTGTCTATTAGGACGGATCTGGGATACCATCATATAGGTCTGCTACTTTTTAAATGTTTACAATTAAAAAAAAAATTTTTTCAAGGTTTGTTGCTAATGCTTTAAATATATTTACAAAGTTAGAGAATTCCTTAATCTTTAATGATTTTTTTTAAGTTCTTAATGTTTTGAGTTCAGGGTGAATCAATTCAATAGAAAAAGAAAACAGAATATTTCATGCCTAAATTTTAACACCAATTGCTGCTGATAAATTCAATAAATGATTTTATTCAAATTTAGAGTGGTTGATAAAACCTCGTTTCTCATAAAACAAACAATCTTATATTTTAATAACCATTTTAAAGTTGAGTCATGTGGCGTTTCCTCCCACAGAATCTTCAGAAATATTTCCATCCGAGTTCATTACCAGCTCTAAAGAGGTAATTATACTTGATTCACTGGTAACTCTAGAATAATTAGCTCAGTGCAATCTTTCAAGTATTCAGTTTCAGTTCACACCCCTCCCCACACCCTTCTTCAAATTTCTTGACTCAATAAATAATATCTGAATCAATTAAATTTGTTAAACATACGGTTTTCAAACGTACTGTATTAATATACATGGTTAATACCCTTACTCAAATTTGCCAGATTACATTTACATATGAGACATCATCGAGCTCTCCATGTGTTATATGTAAGTTTTCTTTGCAAAAAATAAAATCACTTATGTAATGATTTTAGCTGTGGTATTTAATCCCGCGTGAAATTTGATACAAGAAATACAAGGGGGGAAAACTCTAGAACAATTTTATTTCTAACTCCCTTGCATTTATTGTATTAAATCCCATATATCAATATCATCTCTCTTTTTCACTCTGAAATACTTGTATAATTGTAAAACAAATCACTGTTGAATTTTATTAATCTGAATTAATAAAGAATATAAAGATAACTAATAATAACTTGTTAAAGATATAGAACAGCTATAGCCTGTTCATGAGAACAACTTTAATAAATATATTCCTGTAAAATTTCCTAAAATTCAAATTCTACTTTCCTTAATCTTTCTTTATATGATTAATGTAAAGAGGAATAAAAATATCAATCTCAAACAGCCTTGAAATTGTTGAAGATCGGGAATGGTTTGTGTTTGAATGTTTCATGGTTAAAAATGTGAGGATTATTAGAGAAGCGAACGATCGGCAGGACATTTATTTTCTAAATTTTAACTTATTTTTTAAATCAAAAGTTTCTGATATGCTATTCATAAATTCTTCCGATTTAACTTGCAAAAATGTCAATACATGAGGATTGACTAAAGATTGGTACAAAGATTTGTGTTTTCTGTACTCCCGAAAGATGAGTGGGACTGTAGATTGGTCTGGCAGAATCAGACCAGGGCAGAGCTGAGAAAGAACCTCCCTCGGGTTACATATCCTCCAGGTGACAGGATCTTTTATTTACGATTCGAGAAGCCTAATGCTGGTGATAGCTGTTATCAGGAACTGTCGGGAAGTAGCCAGTTGGAAGGTATCGCCAATCCTGTGCCGAAGACAAACTGCCCGCTATCCCTTCCTGGCAATCCAATCTCTCACGCTCCATTCCCCAAGAGTTCTCCACAACACATCCCTATTCCCAGCTCCTTGTCACGTCATATGTTAAGATTTTTAGTTATAATTAATACAACATAGTCACACTTTTTTCTCTTCTAATTAATTATTATTCTTATATTAAATCAATTTTTGACTCAATAAGATTTTTTATAGCAAAGCTCATTAATTGTTTTAGCCTTTATTTACATAAAGGTTACATTGATCTCTGTTTAAAAAAAAAAAAATATTTTTGTAATTTTACTACAATGGAGAGGGGCGCCAGGCTAGCTCAGGGGATCCGTACGGGTCTCGCAATCCTGACGCCGCGGGTTCAAATCCCGCCCAGGTCAATCTTTTATTTATAATATAGAAGCTTGTCCTGAGCCATGGGTGTTTAGAATGGGGTGGCAACCTGTAGATAGCCCCTCCCTCCAATGACCCTTAGTGGTTGCAAGGGAGGCTACCCAGCAAAAAAAAAAAAAAAAAACTACAATGGAGAGAAGGTGACCAGTGACACTACTCTCAAACTCATTAAATGAATAAAAAATGTGTAGTAGTATTTTCCTGATGATTAGTAAATCTGGAGTTTACCCTCCTTGAAATTGATATCGCTATGGTTTCTTATGTCTACCAAAAATCTCCATTTCTTTACCCCATTTCACTTCCTCTTAGTTAGGAAAAGAGAAAATCTAAGAAATTTTGTATATTAAAATGTTTATAGAAAAAATGTTTCTTTTTGATGGAAACAAAAATAAATCGATGTCCTTGAGATTTTTTTTTTTGTAAAATTTAAATTACTGAATACTTACAACTGAATAGTTCTGCCGACGAATTAAAAGTTTTTGCTACTCTTAATTGTGCGATTTTATGATCACTCAAAAAAAGAATTTCTCATTTGCTATCGACATTTCAAATTACTTTCTATTATTCATCAATCCCTGTTATAGATAGAATTATGCTCTTTTCAAAATTACTCACTCCCCTACAAACACACACACTTGTGTACTTGCATGCGACAAGAGAATCCCTCTCTTCTTTCCCATCACTATAAGTTAATGTTTTATAATTAATTAATTGTCTTCATACTTTTGAGTCCAGAAATGTGTTTTACTAAACTATATGGATACGAGGGTTGCCGCAAAAGGGGAATCAAGTGATTTATTCTGTTATGAATGAATATATTTATTATATTTTAAGCTGAGATCGAATATAAATATTAGATTCGGCTTGCTTTTCCAATTTGCATTTATAATTGTTCTCTCTTTGAACGAAACTCCCCCATCACTCTCTCTCTCTCTCTCCCTCTCTCCATCTCTCCCCCTTACCCCTACCCACCACACTCTCCCTCTCACCCCTCCCCCCCACTCACTCTCTCTCTCTCTCTCTCTCCCCACACTCTCTCTCTCTCTCTACCCTCCCCCCACTCACTCTCTCTCTCTATCACACAAACATCTATCTAAACTCCACTCACTCTACCACTTCTTTCCCCCTCCTTCAAAGATACTCGAAGAATTCACTCATACACGAGGGCGCACACACATGCACTCACTCTCTCTCTCTCTGTCTTTCTCTACTATGCCTATGTAGGGCATGTTCTTTTCTAAGTGATATCAGTATTACTTATGCTGCTTATTTTTACGAAAAAATCTATCAAACAAAATGATATTGTCTTGTAGATGGTTCATATTTCAAAATTAAATTATTTACTTACTCAGTGATTTACTGACTTATATATAAATTATATGCATTACATAGTTTATCCAAATTCCAATATTTGTTTAAATCTTTATAAATAAGTATTCTGTTCTATCCTTAGAGAGTTTGTCTTGTGATTTAAATTGGTTACCAGAAATATGCATATGTGTTTATCTTGGTCGAGGCAACCTGCATGATGCACTTGACTACTATGAATTGCCACTGGAATCCCTAAACAAGTAGAACGAATTAGAATTATGTAAGTGAATCTGCTTAGACTAGTTGCATACATAGGAAGCTTCCTTCAGCTTTTAATGTCTTGAGTGCACCGCACGTGTCATTTTAGCTATATTGCCTCATATTCTGAAGTGAAATACATTTTTAAGTAATTTTCTTCTTATAGAAATATAATTTATTCCTAAAAATCAAACAAATAAAGATTAGAAACCTAACTACCGTACAGCCCAACCTAACAGTCTTTCAGCTCAACCTAGTACTCCACTAAAACATCAACCACTCAACAGACTTCACGACACCCCTAAATTGCCAGATTTACCCATTGTGGCTACTTATTGTCCCTGAATGTACTACAATTAATCTAAGAGGCTACAAAGCACCACAAAATCTACTAAATTTAACCTTTGTGGCGACAAAATATCACAAATCTTCTACAATTACCTCATGAGGCCATATAATACCACTAAAACTCTCAAATTTGCCATATATGTCAATTTAATTCTGCTAAATCTACTACAATTACTCTATCAGACTACATAGCACTTAAAGGTACTTAGATTAATTACTAATTTCAATATTAACTCGCGCAATCTTTTAGAACTTAATACCTGTCTGCGTAAACCATTTATTGATTAAAAATACCCTTACAGATAACTTTTTTTTTTTCAGTTTCCTTAAAAATTAATATTCAATTTGTTCTTCTTTACTGCTAACCTTGGTGTATTAATTATATTTTCATGCAGGAAAATGGTTATTCATTTTAATTTGTATATTTTATGTTTTAGCCAATTCCCGTTTTACAATATAAATAATACAAGATGGTCAGGAGGGAAGAAACATAAGCGACTCCGTGGTTTCCTTACGAAAGGAGTGGCGAAAGAAAACCACTATTATCCTACTAAATCTTTACTTTCTCATGTATAGTAAAGGAATGAGGAGAATTCAGGTCAAAAGTAAACATTTCCTTTTTAGAGAATTTCGCAGTTTGAATCAAAATGAGCTTTGAGTATGTGAGCGCGATATCAATAACAGTAGCCGTAGTAGTATTATTATACCTAATGAGTTTTAAGTATTACATTGTGGCAGCTTAAAGATCCCTTGAGTTTATAAAGCTAAAAAAGTGTGTGTGTGTGTCTAAAATACTAAAACCAGTTATTCATTTTGAATATAATAACAGTTAGGAGGTAAATTTGTTGACTGCCAAGTTTTATGAAGAGAGGTTAATTAGGAATCTACCAAGACCCAATTCCTGATAATCCTTTCTTCATGATAACAGTTAATTCATCAACTAATAATTTTTTTTTTTGGTTTATATATTTTCCTTTGCTCTACTAGCTTCACATTATTCAACACTTCTTCAGGAGCATAAGTGACAAGAAGGACAATAAATGTTTTCTTCTTCTACAAATTTGTTATTCATTTAACACAAATACTACAGGTGCATACATTTTTCCATCAATTTAAATCTTAAAGATTTGTAATGGAATAAAAGAATCCATTTTTACCATGGTATTTTGTTACATGATCATCAACGATTAAATAGGTAATTGGAGTTTGATGCAAAAATTACAAATACTAGAGCGTTGCATTTTACCCTCCCTCTAACCAGCCCCTTTCCATCATTCAGTTTAATCCAAAAATTAATTCTTATAAGGGCTTTGAAATGAAAATTCAAAATATAGAATACTCGCCCAACACTTGAAACAACATTCTTAAATATATTTCTTATTATAACNCTGCGTAATCTAATCAGATTTCACTAAAGATTGGTATGAATTAGAGTTTACTTGAGCAATAAGCAAGTGGGTCAAGTCTCGAGGAGATTCTGCACCAATCTCAGCGAAAACGGTCCTGCTGAGTAGATAAGTTTCTGTTACGAGACTGCGTAATTTAATCAGATTTCACTAAAGATTGGTATGAATTAGAGTTTATGTCGAAATTTAATTTAAAAGCAGTAAAGGACAATGAGCTTAAAAGTTGTGTCCGATGACTCTAGACTACCAGGGAACAGTGGGGGAAGGCTTACCCATCGGCGTTACATTTGTAAATAATTTTTCTAAAATGCTTTTTCCTGAAATGCATATAAATGTCGGAAATTTACATGATGAGCCTATTATATTTTGTAATCATTTTCGTAGCTCAAATAGCATAATAATCCAAATTTTATTTTTAATAAAAAATAATAATAAATTTTATTATTTGTTTATATTTATAAATTATAGAGGTCCCGCACAGCGCACGAAAACTAACATATTTCTTCCATAATATACGTTGTTTTTTTGTTTCTTTAAAAAAGTTTTTTTTTTTTTTT
>KZ807908.1:0-11663 GCA_000696205.2 Oncopeltus fasciatus | reverse complement strand
GTAAGTCAGCCTCGACTCAATAAATTTTATTATTTGTTTATATTTATAAATTATAGAGGTCCCGCACAGCGCACGAAAACTAACATATTTCTTCCATAATATACGTTGTTTTTTTGTTTCTTTAAAAAAGTTTTTTTTTTTTTTTGTTTTTTTTATCGCTATTGATAACAAAGAATCTTCCCTAAAGGACTAGAGGAATTTATCTCTCCTTTCTGGCGAATATCTCAGCAAATAGAACTGTTTTTTTATTGAGGACTTCCTTTTAGATGATACAATTAGTCAGTATTAATGGAACATGTTTTCATGGCTAATGTGAATATTTTCTTCTAAAAGTATGTTAATTCTCCGCTGTAGAAAATAGAAAGGTACATTTCTCATCATTCTCTTCAAGCCGTACACAGAAATTGTGCTCCCATCTTCTTCACACCGAAAGGAGCTGTCATAGAATCCTTCCATTGGGCCACACTGTATTTCTTATTCTCATAATTCCCCAGAGAATTACTTGGGATCCCTTAATCAATTTCTTCCTCGAAGAGATTACTCACCCCAACTCACCAATAGGAATAGTCTTTTGGCGTTAATGACTTATTGGTTGACACGCCGTTATAAAAATAAAAATAAAATGATAAAAAAAAAAAAACTGGGGTAGTAGGTATCAAGATCAACATACACGAAACTCTTTTTATTAATTACAACAAAATATAGCAATATGTACAGCATAGCCCTCACCCTTTACGATATACAAGGCATTCGGCTATGAAATAAAAGTCGTTAATCGTTCCCCATTAAAAAAAAACACTGATAACATCTTCTCCAGTATCACAATCCCATTGTAATGGGGATCTATGAGATCCAATCTACATCTAGATTTACATCGAAAAATTTGGCCTGCTTGCTTCAATTTAATTGCCACCCAGCCTAAGACGTGGTTAATGTTCTACCTCCCTTACTCTCTGTCTAATTAATCACACAACATCCTCTTCTAAACCATAACCCCTTCTCCCTAAATTCACATTATTGAGTAACTTCCCGATACGTTTACAGATTTATATATAGGTGTATACGTATGTATGTCGTCAACATATCTCCACATTAAAGACCCCCCCGGTATTAACCCCTAACAACGGAAAAGTAGGTATAACCCACTCCTTTCTCACTTCTCTCCTCGATCTAGTTCCTTTTTACAAGGAAATTTAAGTGTTCTTTGTGAAATCTATATTTTCCTTTAACATCATTCTCATTTATAATTATTATATTTGGGAATCATTTTGAATGTACCAAACTTTTATCTTCTTTTTAATTGAATTTTTGAATATTTGTCTTTGATACTAACATGAGTAGCTAGATAATCTTGAATCAAATATGCTAAATTAAAATTGGAGATTTATTAGGTACAGATTGCGGTCAAACTGAACACATCTACTCTCATATTGAATCTGAGAATTTAATGTGAAAACATGTTTTGAATGTAGTATTAACAGATAATAAATATTCTTAGAGAGCAGGGTTATCTCACTTGCTGAGGTTATCCAGAGAGGAGTGTGTGGTTTGATTATTCTCAAACGTCCAATGGTTGGGCTGTAAGGTCGACATTGGACTTTTCTCTAGATAGAGATCCATTGCAGATAGAAGGGAGGATGACGTAGCGGCAGCTGTGAACGTACCCCCCAAGTTCAATAGGGCGAGTCTCCCTACCACTCATTCCTCCTACACTCTGCGAGGGCTAAACTAAATATTTTCAAGGCCCGGAGCCCCACTGTCTATTTAAGCCGAGGCCAATGTTTTCCTTAAGTTTATCAACAAGTGCAATTTTGACACTCACTAATGGCAGACATGAGTGTGTGTGTGTACGTGAGCCGTATTTGATGATTTAATTTAAACTCTAATAAGTTTAATTCTAACATTTTCTGACTAAAATTGAAGTGGAAAACTTTTACAAAAGTTTACAGAACTTTTCAGTGAGAAGAATAAACACATGGGCTGTGAATTAAGCAGATTCTCCGTTTCATATGGCTTTATGAGGTAAATTACCTCATTGAGTATCTAAATATTACTTACATGGCGTTAAAGACAAAGGTACCAATTATTACCAAAATAGAGGAAGGAAACACACTTAACTTCTCCCTCCTTAAATATTTTCCTTCTTTAGTATAACTTCCTGTGTAATTGTTACAGTGAGCAAAAAAGGTGAATATTCTAAAGAAATGATTACAGGCGTATTAAGTTACAGACAATAGTAAAAAGAATATTATGATAAAGATTGATTATTAGACAAATGTTCCTTACCTCGATGCCTAAGTCTTATATTCTTTGGCCTACATAAGCAGCATTACCAAATATTCCAATACCTGCCAGTAAAATCTACCTAGTAAATAAAATAGACCAATGAAGCTATTTTATTTGCTATCCTTGTCGTAAAGAAGAAGAAAAGGCTTAATTGGATCGAGCAATATGCCGTGATATAAAGGATATTTCTTTTATATCTTGTTAGGCATTTTTATATGCAAGCCATTCTAATTTAAGTATTCTTAAAAAAAAAAATTATGCATAGGATATAATTAATGATCGTCAAAAGACCACTTAAAACAGTATTTGATACATAATCTTTTAGATTATCTAATCTGATATAATCTCGAATTTAATGTTATTTACCAACAATATAAATATTATTTTATTTTAAAAAAATAGACCTTTAATATGAAAATACACATGTATAACATAAATGTTACAGATGAAGATGATTTTTTAAATTTTGCTTTTACATCCATTTATTAAAGATACAATCATGAGATTTCTCAGTAAACTTCAAAGTAGCCTGAAATAAGGACAACTATATGGACAACATTGGATAGCGTCGGTCTACTACCCTTCCCACAAAGTTACGGAACTTTGGCTTACATTCTCAAGAAGATTTGGCACCGGAACCGTTCCTTCAGGCTGCCTTGACAAGGAACCATTCCTGAAGAAGGACAACTATGTGAACAGCATTGGAAAGCCTCGGTCTACTATCCTTCCCACAAAGTTACGGAACTTTGGCTTCCATTCTCAAGAAGATTCGGCACCGGAACCGTTCCTTCAGGCTGCCTTGACAAGGAACCATTCCTTAAGAAGGACAACTATATGAACAGCATTGGAAAGCCTCGGTCTACTATCCTTCCCACAAAGTTACGGAACTTTGGCTTCCATTCTCAAGAAGATTCGGCACCGGAACCGTTCCTTCAGGCTGCCTTGACAAGGAACCATTCCTTAAGAAGGACAACTATATGAACAGCATTGGAAAGCCTCGGTCTACTATCCTTCCCACAAAGTTACGGAACTTTGGCTTCCATTCTCAAGAAGATTCGGCACCGGAACCGTTCCTTCAGGCTGCCTTGACAAGGAACCATTCCTTAAGAAGGACAACTATATGAACAGCATTGGAAAGCCTCGGTCTACTATCCTTCCCACAAAGTTACGGAACTTTGGCTTCCATTCTCAAGAAGATTCGGCACCGGAACCGTTCCTTCAGGCTGCCTTGACAAGGAACCATTCCTTAAGAAGGACAACTATATGAACAGCATTGGAAAGCCTCGGTCTACTATCCTTCCCACAAAGTTACGGAACTTTGGCTTCCATTCTCAAGAAGATTCGGCACCGGAACCGTTCCTTCAGGCTGCCTTGACAAGGAACCATTCCTTAAGAAGGACAACTATATGAACAGCATTGGAAAGCCTCGGTCTACTATCCTTCCCACAAAGTTACGGAACTTTGGCTTCCATTCTCAAGAAGATTCGGCACCGGAACCGTTCCTTCAGGCTGCCTTGACAAGGAACCATTCCTTAAGAAGGACAACTATATGAACAGCATTGGAAAGCCTCGGTCTACTATCCTTCCCACAAAGTTACGGAACTTTGGCTTCCATTCTCAAGAAGATTCGGCACCGGAACCGTTCCTTCAGGCTGCCTTGACAAGGAACCATTCCTTAAGAAGGACAACTATATGAACAGCATTGGAAAGCCTCGGTCTACTATCCTTCCCACAAAGTTACGGAACTTTGGCTTCCATTCTCAAGAAGATTCGGCACCGGAACCGTTCCTTCAGGCTGCCTTGACAAGGAACCATTCCTTAAGAAGGACAACTATATGAACAGCATTGGAAAGCCTCGGTCTACTATCCTTCCCACAAAGTTACGGAACTTTGGCTTCCATTCTCAAGAAGATTCGGCACCGGAACCGTTCCTTCAGGCTGCCTTGACAAGGAACCATTCCTTAAGAAGGACAACTATATGAACAGCATTGGAAAGCCTCGGTCTACTATCCTTCCCACAAAGTTACGGAACTTTGGCTTCCATTCTCAAGAAGATTCGGCACCGGAACCGTTCCTTCAGGCTGCCTTGACAAGGAACCATTCCTTAAGAAGGACAACTATATGAACAGCATTGGAAAGCCTCGGTCTACTATCCTTCCCACAAAGTTACGGAACTTTGGCTTCCATTCTCAAGAAGATTCGGCACCGGAACCGTTCCTTCAGGCTGCCTTGACAAGGAACCATTCCTTAAGAAGGACAACTATATGAACAGCATTGGAAAGCCTCGGTCTACTATCCTTCCCACAAAGTTACGGAACTTTGGCTTCCATTCTCAAGAAGATTCGGCACCGGAACCGTTCCTTCAGGCTGCCTTGACAAGGAACCATTCCTTAAGAAGGACAACTATATGAACAGCATTGGAAAGCCTCGGTCTACTATCCTTCCCACAAAGTTACGGAACTTTGGCTTCCATTCTCAAGAAGATTCGGCACCGGAACCGTTCCTTCAGGCTGCCTTGACAAGGAACCATTCCTTAAGAAGGACAACTATATGAACAGCATTGGAAAGCCTCGGTCTACTATCCTTCCCACAAAGTTACGGAACTTTGGCTTCCATTCTCAAGAAGATTCGGCACCGGAACCGTTCCTTCAGGCTGCCTTGACAAGGAACCATTCCTTAAGAAGGACAACTATATGAACAGCATTGNAAGCAAAAAAAAAAAAAAAAAAAAAAAAACCTCCTGAACCTTCTAACTCATTATTTCTCCCTCTTATATAAGAGAAAGAGGGAGCTCTAGTCCTCTCCTTCTCTACCTCTCTCCCTATCTCTACTGTTAAAGGACGCCATGATTTCGAGAATTCTAATCGCTTCAACTGTTTCGATACATTTTTTTAATGACTATCAATATTTTACTTTTTGCTGATTCATATTAAAATATCCACTTCAGTAATTTTATAAAAGTCATTGACAAATAACATGTATTATAAACAAATAATTTAAGATAAATATTCCATAATTACTACATGCACCAACGACTAATGTTATACTCTTTTAGGCAGACTAAGCAATTTTCCAAGTCTGTTGTTTATTTACGCAATGTAGTATATCTCTTCCCAAATATTCCTGACTCTTGGAAATAATGAAGTTATTCATACTAGTTGTAAAGTTATTATGATAAATAGATGATCTTATAATGAACTCTATCTTCCTCTACAGAAGAAGGCATAGATATAATTTTATTTCTTTTAATTTGTCATTATTTACCACGGTCTAAGCCTGATATTACCGAATATTTAGTTTTGTTCAGTGATAATAGACCGAATGGTCCATATCATATGCCTTATAAAGTAAGTCAGCCTCGACTCATTTTCATTTAATACTTTGGATGACATACGTATACACAGGTAGTTTTGAGTTAAGGCTTCTACAGTTATTCAGTATCTTCAATCCCATATTCCCAGAATTTGAGAGTGAGAAAGCAAAATGTCAGTCTTCAGTTATTTCATAGGCATAGGTATGGTTATCGGGTGTATACTTAGTGAGAGTGTGTTGTACTTAGCGAGAGTGACTCAAATACTGATGGGTCTGGATTGGAATCCCAGTCCTCTATTACCGACTTTTAGTTCCGAATATCGGTACAGGGATACACTCTATTAATTGTCACGCAAGGTATGGAAACTCTCGGAGAGATAAGATCCTCTTACAAGTGACATCCCATTGAAGGGAGTCAAAACCCTACGAAATTACAGGCCCTCAAAGCCAAGTGGGGTTCAGAGCACAAACCAAAGGTTCTCGAACAACTACCCGATCACCTATCCAATTTTTGTATCCATAATGTTTTATATATAAATTTCTTTGAACCATACTTATGGCTACATATTTGTAAGTCTTTGAAATTAAATGACTCCGTTTTTAAGTCATATTTTGCTTCCTAAACGTCACAAAATGGAAGCGAAAGATTCATGTTGAGCAGATAAATTATTGAAATTCTTTAGATGTGTTGACGAGTCCGGGTTAAAGAAGGATTCGTCCCAAAATACCCTGTACAACTAAAACTACATTCCAGGTAATAAAGAATTTACTCTCGGGAATAGAACAACCCGAGTCTAACGTGTATGCACCCCCTACGGGCTAAATAATGTATTCAAATGTATTCAAAGCTGTGTTAAAACGTCCTCCATTTACTAGCTTGTCATGGCGAACCTTCCTATGATAAATAATCCCCTCGCTAACTCACAGTTCGACCGTCCTCATTCTTTATTGCTTCCTTATTCTTCAAAGGCGTGGAAATTATATTTTGTTTACCTCTTATTGATCACGGCAGTGCTTAGAACAGTGCTAGGCATTATCAGTGTGTAAATAAAGAAAATATCAAGATACTGCTCATAGGTCATCTCTAAACGCTGTCCTCTTGCTGTAGTTCCCATGATGATGATTAGTTCTTCTCAAATAGCCGGTAGAATTGCAATCAAGTTTGGGACTGAACTCAGTAGGCAGGGGGTTGCACTCAGCGATTGGGGTTGTTTTTTTTTTTATAATAGCGATTATGTAGTAGAGTCTGAAACGATGTCTCTTCACTCAGGAGTGAACAAAACAAATTTCTCATAGTCGAAATTATTTGATTATTTACTTGAAATTAGAACTGCAGGTGCACCCTACTATAATTGTTTTAAATTTAGCTGAACGTTTAAAGGTGTTCAATTGCTATGTTCATCAGCGTCGTCTTTAGACATCAAGAATTACTATAAATTGAAAAAAAAAAAAATTAAAACAAAATCTTTTTATTCCGAACCGATGTAAGAGTTCGTTAATTGATGTAATAGATCAACGGTGAGAGGATCTCAGGCAAAGACCAGATTGAAGAAACTGAAAAATTTTCGTTATTCCTATTATTTATTTAAGTCATAATGATAATTGTGGTATTGTAATCCCTTATTTCATTTATAATTTGAATCGTAAGCACCCGACCGGTTAGTGGGGACCCGGGTTCGATCCCCAGCTTAGGTAGAGTTTTTTTTTTCTAGCTCCCTCTACGAATCTAAATTTTTTTTATTCATTTGTTCATTTTATTTATTCATTTTTTTTTATATATAGCACAATTTACAGAATTTTTCTAACTTTTATGTTTTGTACAATTTTAAATAATAATTTATTTACTATTTATATATCATAATTTATGAGTTTTACTAAGAGGGTTAGGATGGCCACCCTACTTTTTGGATTAGGTATAGGTTAAACATTTATCCAAATATATTATTTGAATTTATATACGTTCATTCTTGTTTGAATAATCGTTAATTAATTCGTTATTGGTAGTGTTATAGGAAAAGCATTGAACTATTTGGTATAAAAATATAACTGTCAATCATTCTTTCAGAATTGTCAGATTTTTTGGGGAATGGGGGAGGGGGTTTTTGTCAAGGTAAATCCAAAAGATTACAAATTTTAAAAAAGGCGTATTTTTAAAATTATCTACCTGATCTAACTTGACCGAACCCCGTCAAAAATAATCTAATAAAAATATCTATGGTAAAAAAACAAACAAAAAACTTTCCATTTGAATTCTTTCAGAATAATTTTGAATGAAAATAATGTCCTTAATTTCTTTCAAATCGCCTTTAATAATGTTAATAGTATTACAAATAATATACTATGAAGCATTAAGAACTGGATGGAACAAGCTTACTGACGTGGCTATTCGTGGCCTACATTTTACCTAGCCCCTTATTCATTACGTATTATATATATATATACGTAATGAATTCAGTATATAGGCTTTTCACTGCAAACTATTGAAACCATTTTATTTCTTTTTGAAATAGTATTGGGAAAATGGGGGTTTAGAAGGAGACCAAAATTTATATTTATATCTTTGTTACTTGATAGAGCACTATAGGAGTCAACATTTATTTTCTAACGTTTCACCTATAACATTTTTTTGCCAAACACTCGTTAAGATATAATGTGTATGAACTACATTAGGTGAGCGCTTCCCACACTCCAGAGTTTTACCTTTCTTGTTGCTGACTCTTTTTAAGCTTATACTCCTCTGGGGATTCAATTAATAAAATAATAAATTAATCATTTTCATGAATACTCTTATTTGTTTTCATCGTTAATGAACCAAGGGAAATCTGCTTTGATTTTCGATATCCAGTTGATTGGATTGGAGAAAATATTGAATATACATTTTAAAATTGTACAAACAAAAAAGCTAAATTTTTGGCTCATAAGCTATATTTTTGAGAGTTTGCTAGAATGCTGTAGGAGCGAAATAATTAAGGGGAGAGCTCTGGACTGAGGAAGAATGGAGCAGGGGTGCAGATGTAGTGCAGACTATTATTGCAGCCATTGTTGAGGGGTGGTTTTGGTGTGGAGATGGGGCACGTGACCTGCCAGGTGATGGTCTCCCACCTTCCCCAGGATTCTCATCTTATATTCCAATATCCTGGATTTTATAGGTTATAGCCGGAGCCCTGTTCAAACGGGTAGAGTGCGATAAGCCACTCTCTCATGCTTGATGAAATGTATCCTGTCACCTTTCATTGAACCCACTATAAGATATCTGAGGCGCTTTTCTATACTCACACATATGTCCTTACTTAACTTACCGTGTTTCATACATGGGAAGGTACAGCAACCAATGAGTTTATTCGAGGAATATTTTTAATAATCAGCGAATATTGATCATTTCATTTAAAAAGTTAATGCTCACTATCTCAACCCCTGTCCACTTCTTATAAAACTAGTTACTAATAAAATATAGTTACTAATATGTTCCTGGAGGTGGGATGAAGGGCTATGACCAATGGTTGTGTACACGAAGCTAGAGATCTCAACGAATTAGGGGTAAGTTAAAAGATTAATAATTACAATTGGTTTAATTTTCCTACCTATTTATTCCTTTTATAATAAGTGACCTTAGAGGCCCAGAGTTGCACATGTTAGACGGACGGCCATTGGTAGGAGGTGAGTGTGTAGATGAACGGTCTGAAATAAGTCAGACTGAAACTCAGTAAAATAAGTTGAAATAGTAAAAACCTCATTACTACAGTAGTTATTTCGAAGATCAAGAGACCAGGGTTTGGGATCAGCCTTTAAATGTAGACGACTGCATCTCTCGGCCTAAATTTTCTTTAATTTTATTATTTCATTTAAATTCAATCCCATACAAATAAATATGAAACAAAAAAAAAAAACACTTTTATAAAGAGGCAAGTTCGTCATATGGGATTCATGCAAAGTGAATCACACATAACAAATAATTATGTTATAACAAATAAAAGTGAAGAATAACCTTAAATCCACAACGAAATTGAAACATATTTCAAAAATTTTTGACATAATGTAAATATGGCTTTCTTATATCAAAATGCTGCTAAAATGATACTTGCGCAAATTCAAAAATACCGAAAAAGTTATTTTAATACTTTTGAGGGTCTGTATTTTACAAAAAAAAAAAAAATATTAAATACAGTAGAACCTCCATATATCGAATTTAAAAGTTCCAGTAAAAACATTCGATATATAGAAATTTTGATACATGAAAACACATGAATGTATGTACATTTTTAGTCGACAAGGTAATTTTTATCATATTCCCAATTGTTATCGGAATGAGATCCAAAATTTTAATAATAAATTCAATTCAGAATAATTACATTTACCAATATTAAATAATAATTAATAACTGTTCCGAAATGAATAAGCATTAACTCTTAAACAATTAATGCGAGGGAATAGAATAAACAATCTAACTGTCCCAGCCAGTACTCGAACCCGGATCTCCTGCTTTCCGGGCCAATATGATACCACTTGCACCACCGGGACTTGGCAGATAACCTATTAAATTCCCAACACACTAGTGAGAGTCTAACCCACAAAAAAGACGAATTTATCGTCTTATGCTCGAAGGAGCTGACATTGTCTAGCTATTTATCGACTCTCGTTATTTACTTTTTATTTTCATTTATAAATATTAATTTAGTTGTGGTGTATTATTCCACGTAAATTTTCAACAATTAATGCGAGGGAAGAGAATAAAAAATCTAACTGTCCTAGCCAGGACTCGAACCTGGATCTCCTGCTTTCCGGCACATTGTTGGGAATTTATTAGGTTATCTGGTTCGTCCCGGTGGTGCAAGTGGTAGCATACTGGCCCGGAAAGCAGGAGATCAAGGTTCGAGTCCTGGCTGGGACAGATAGATGTTTTATTCTCTTCCCTTGCATTAATTGTTTAATAGTTAATTTATCTGATTATCACCCGATCAAGTACCACTAGCGCAGCTTAGCAACACGTTTTGCATATTAGTCCAAGTACTGAACGTTTCATTTATCTTACTGATTTGAAATGTTTTCTGTTACCAAGTATCTTGTTACTGGATACAATTAAGTAAAGTAAGAAACCTTCGTGAAAACAGGAACTACTTAATGACAAACAGACAATATGTCAGTCATATCCACAGCATAATTACTAAAAATAAAAATTAGCCGCTTCAGAGCGTGGAAGAAAACTAGACTAGTCAGAAGCAGTTTATGGCGTGATTTAGAAACATATATGGCTTTAAATAACTTATAAATAACCTTTGTTAGTTAGACTTTGGTTTTGGCACTGGGCTCATTAAACAAAGGTCCTAAGTTGAAAACCCAGAGAGCATGTTAGTCTTTCTATCTGTGCTTAAGTTTGAATGAGCCACAGGGGAGCACTCCCTCTAACTTAGATCTGGCGGCCAGCACAGTGTGCAGAAGGCCGCTGTGCTGACTACACATCCTTAACAACGCCTCCCCACTTCCCCCTTGGCCTGTAGCAGAACAGGTTCTTTCGATATTTCTCTGTTACTGACTGAAGCTATATTTCTCTGACGGGATTCGTCTTTGCAATTATTTCCCTCAGATTAAGTCAGTTTACCCCATCCCTAACCATCCTTAACCATTAAATATATCCTTAGGGGCTAATTAAATGCCTCTTATTGGGCAGAAAACTTATTATCAGATCCTTTGTCTTATGATAATCTCTAACATTCTAGTCCCACTCCTAACTTATTTACACTTTCAAATTCATTAAACTTTGTAACCTAATTTTCATGGAAAAGGAAAACCCTCTCAATTAAAACTTTTAAAGGGTTATTATTTTCCAACAATAATGAAATTCCTTTTATTATTTAAATTAAAGATTTTGTTCAATTATTTTCCTAATTATAAGCAGTTCTCCTTACAAAGAGGGCAATCTTGCATTGTTCCGGGGGTTTTTGGAGTTTTCGAAGAACTATTTTTGATTCTCATAAAATAAGTGGAAATATTCTTTCTAAGTGCATCTTTTAAAAACGAGAGTTTTTTTTTTTTTTTTTTTTTTTTTTTTTTTGTAGTTAACAATTTTT
>KZ807907.1:270112-284726 GCA_000696205.2 Oncopeltus fasciatus | reverse complement strand
AGGAGAGTTTTTTGACCGTAGATATTATTCTTAGATGATTTTAGTTGGGGTTCGGTCATGGTAGATAAAAAAAAACACAAATTTACAAAAATGTATTTTATAATAAAGGATTATCTGCCCATAATCCTTTATTAAAAAATACATTTTTGTAAATTTGTGTTTTTTGGATCTACCTTGACCGAACCCCAACTAAAATCATCTAAGAATAATATCTACGGTCAATCAAACTCTCCAAGTCCAACTATTAACATTTCACAGACAAACCCAAGATCTTTTATGTATTTACACTCCATTTGATCTATCTAAGTTTGTTTCATTGATAGAAAAAAATAGATAGTTACATGACTCAAATTATTTATTTATTTATTTATTTTTTTTGCTGTGTTAGCCTCCCTTGCAACCACTTAGGGTCATTGGAGGGAGGAGACAGAGGAGACTCAAATTATTTATTTGAATGAGTATGCCCAACTAGTACGCAATGGTAGCGTTTTCTATTGAGAACCTCAACTGAACGCTGCCCCCGAACTCTCAGGGAATGGTCTAACGTAATGACTCAAATTTAAGCCCCAGCTCTCCGTCTATGCCGTCTCTGCAGGTTTTCGGCCTGCTAGAGTCAAAGGTTTTGCGAAGGCACGCATCTACACTGTTCCCAGTTCTGAACAAGGTCCCCCATTCATTCGTTCAGACGGCGAGCGGGCTGGACGGCTCCCAGAGCTATCCCATTCCGGGAAAACCTAATCAGCGTCCACATTAGAACAATGAACAGTGAACAGCCCATACAGTGAACTTTTTCAACTGAACAGTGGAATAGTTGTTGAATAGTTCATTTCATTGTTGTATTGCAGATTGTCATGCTGTATTACTTCCATTGGACTTTAACAGATATTTTTATATTAAGTTAAAAATGTTGTTAATATTAAGTAAAATATTCAATGAAACCGTTAGCTGGGGCACCGGCCTAGCCTAAAATATCAGTTTGGAACTCAAATGCCTCAGTTCAAGTTAGCTCTACAGGCAATGATATCCCAACTATTAGGCAATGAAGATCATTTTAAATCCTGATTTCATTATATCCAACAGAATACCCTGTAGAGCGTTCATAAGATAATGACTATAATTGTCCTCTCCTGTTTGTTAATTAAATTTCATCATTTGCTCTTATTTATATACAAATTTAAATAAACATGGAAAAATCTGCCTATTTTCAGGATGCAGCTCCTGAGTTACCGACTTTTAAATGATATACAGGTTTAATTGTTCGTCCTGTTATAAAACTGAATAGGTCTGTTATTGTTTCTTATGGTTTGCTAAAATAAAGCTTGAATGTCTATTTTATTTCCATATTCTATTATAGAGGAATGGAAGAACGGAAATATTGTAACACAATTAGTAAATGGAGCAAATATTGACAATTATTTAACAATCGCTTCTAGACCATTATGTTGGTAAAAACCTCTCTATTATGTTTTATATCACATTCACAACAGCTATCACTTCTTTGAATCATAATGGATTTTTATTTATTCTATAGATTTTACTTAGAATGCAAAATCACCAATTCAAAATAAAATAGAGTTTTAATTGTGGAAGATTATATTTGAAATAAATTCTTGTTCCCTAATTATCAACAAAAATTGCTGTATATTTTAATCAAATTAGGACAATTGACCTTAAAATATACATTTAAATTATGTCTATGGTTTTTAAGTCCAATTTGACTTTTTCGGCAGTTCGACAGTTAAAATTGTGTCGAACAGGATGCATTTCTTTGGCTTTTAGATATGGAAAAATCTTCATAGATCTGTTAAATGTATCATATAGAAGGGCATGAAATTTTTATTTAAGGCTTTTTGTGTTAAAAAAGTTAAAGAATGTACTGTCCTAATTAAATTTGTAAATTTTAACAATAACCAATAATTGATAATCGCCTGAATTTAAAAAGAAAATGAAGTAATGTGCGGCAGCACCATGTTATATCATATGGCGTGTAGGGACACTTTAAATTATGAAAGGTTTAATTAGAATTTATTTTCAAAGGAATCTGGAGGTGCGTATTTTAGGGGTGGATGTGAGCCGAGTTAAATCAAGTGGTGCCGGGTACTCCGGAACGAATGTTTACATAATCGGCTGGGAGTGAGTGTGGGGCGGGGAGTAGGCAGGTTGTGATAACCCGGGACTTGGGATGTTTGCCGGCAGAGCGTGCTCTCGGCGGCGGTTCTCTGATGTCATGGCTCCCTTGATAATATCCCCCCATCATGGCGGAGTAGAATAGCTATTGTGTCAGTTGGCTGAACTTTTTGATGGATTTATGTAGTGAAATATGCCAAGAAGACGAAATGGAGAGATTCCATTGCCTGAAGGTTGGGACTTCGGACGAGACTATGACGGGAAGGTGTACTTTATCGATCACAATAGCAAGAAAACAACTTGGATTGACCCTAGAGACAGGTAAATGCCCTGAAACTAGTTCGTTTTTGCATTTCTGCTTACTAGTAGTGATAAATTTGAATTCTCCTTCTAAAGGATTTGTTTTACATCATTTTTTGTGCCTTAAAAATAACATATTGTAGTATTTCGATCCCGTTTTGACGTAATTGTATTGCTCCAAATATTTGAGGATAGTGCTGCTGTCTACCTCAAACCATGTGAGCCACAAACATTTATTCGTATTCTAAGTGACCTTAACATTTCATAGAGTAATTCCTTTTTCATTAGTACTCTTGAAATACCTTACATACTTCATGAACACTTCAAGTGTCTCTTCAGCACAATTCATATGGAAACAAAAATATAAAAAATAGAGGAAAAAACAACATTGGAATGCTTGGAATTATTGAATAATATTCCATACCTTGAATCCCCAAGTTCTACCTTTCTAACTTTGCTTAATCCAATTCTGTGATTGATATATTTTTTCCCCACCAGGGGATTATTCAATTTCCAAAATAGTAATTTAGTTTGTTTAGTTTTTTACTAAGAATTTAACTTATTAAACTATTTTTTATAATGAAGTATACTTAAATCTTTATCCAATGAGCCAATGAATTTAATTTTATTACCATTTTACATATTTATTGATCTCCTGTAACATTTGTTTTCTACTTAATAATATAGTTGTATTGAATAATTTTTTATTCTTATTTATGGATATTGTTCTATCCCCTAAATGCCCATAGTCTAGATTTGGTTATCTTAGGGTGCCAGATATTTGATCTGATTTTAAATTGAGTATTCCTGTTTTCACTCAAATGGTTGTTTAATATGTCACTTCAGGTGTCTTTATCTTTACAGCAACTAAGAAAAAAATGTTTTTATTTTTAGTCATCTTTCACTTATGATCAGTATGAAATAATGTACTAATATTATACAAAACTCTTTACACAAGACTTAGCTGTCAATATTTAACTTTAAATTGACTGATAGGAGTTTGCTAAATCCTAGATCCTTGTATTATATTTAATACAGCTTTTCATGTTTGCAAACTTTTATTTTATTTTGCAATGTTATTTAGAATTTAAAAAATGCACCCTTAAAAGTTATCTGTCCATATTATTAATAATATTTCAATGAAGTTTATACTCATTAGCTTTTGCTATAATGTTTTGAGACTATCAGATTGGTTATTTATGTTGGTTAAGTCAGAGTTTGGTTAAAAGGACTGTTAAATGGGCATATTAATGTTTTTTTTNATATATATAAATTTATTTGTAATTTAAAGCAAAATATCCAAGTCAGTACCATAACTTCATCATGACAGCTCTATGACCAAAATTGTCACTTAATTTTGAAAAAGTGATGCTATATTATAGCCTAACTATATGTGAGTGTGCGGTGCTTTTTCACATTGTGAAGATACATTTCTAAAAACTAATACTGTCATAATGCTTTTTCAAATATGTTTAGCTGTAAACTTCTGTTATATTATAGAAGAAAGTTAAGAAATTATCCTTAATTTGCCTCTATATTGCGCGGAAAGAATACTTTTTTATCTAGACTGTAGAATCAGTTTAAAATAAAACTTGAATGTCCTCTGAACCTCTATCAACCATTCACTTAAAGTGTTTACACATATAGAAAACATAAACAAATCGCTTAACTGTTTGTGTCAGACCGGTCTCGAAGCCACCAGATATAATTTTAATAGCAATAATAAAATTAAATTTTGTTTTTATTAAATAAAATATGTTCCCTTGAAATTCCTATAAAACAGTAAGGCGTATTTTGGTACATTTAATTCTTCAATTTTTTTTTTTCCTATATTGCTATGTAGATAGTTGAATAATATATTTCTATTAATTCTTGTTTTTCCTATATTAAATGTGTAAATATATTTTAGTTTTGTTTTTTTTTATTTACATTTAATGAAAGTATTTATAAAGGGTGTCTACCTTAGTGTGTTTGTGTATGTATGTATAGGATGTCCCAAAATTAATGCAATATTTGAATCTAATAGAAAACATAGTTTTTAGCTTTTTTATTGAAATATAAAGTACATAGGATAGGGCAAATGTGTTTGCCGCATAGTCCGTGAAACAATTTAATTACTGCATGAGACATTTCCAGGTCGTGTACTCTCTCGTTTTGGCGATCAGAATTAGCCCCCTAGATAATGTAATTTTACACAATTAGATTTCTTTTTATGGGGTTGTTTGAAATCACAGATCTATGTCAACATGCCCGAAACCACCCGTGTATTATAGGAGGAGATTCAACGCTGCATCAACAAAATTCAGCCTCATTAATGTGAAATGGTTATGGAAAACTTCGACAAATGAGTGCGAATGTACATACAAAGCTGTGGAGGCCATTTGCCCGATGTGTTATTCCATAATTAACCCTATTCTGTGTACTTTATGATTTAATAAAAAAAAAAAACCATAAAAAGACTAAAAATTGTGTTTTCTACCGTAGATATTATTATTAGGTCATTTTAATTGGAGTTCGGACAGGATAGATAAAAAAAATTACAAATTTAAAAAAAGTGTATTTTTTAAATGATTACATTGTAAGCCATCTTCAGGGCTGCCTATCATGAAGACGAGAGAGGACATGTTCACAAACGTTTGCAAATGATATTTAAAAAAGTACACTTTTTNATATATATATACAAACACACACATACATACTATGTACACATGTGTGTGTGTGTGTGTGTGTAAAAGACAGTTGCCTTACTGTTCTTTTGATTTTTAAATCAAAATTTGTGTCGTTCTACTTACTACCTACCACTGTAACAAAAATTTAAATTTTTCCCTTCTTTCTCTTAATAATCAATTTTAGTCTATATTTCAACCTCATATGAAAGATTTCTTGTTGATTTTATGGATGCCATTAAAAATTGGGAATATATATTAGCATCACTTGGTCTAATTTTTGTTTCTTTATTTCTTATTTCCAACATATTTATTTTCTGGTGTTGCTGATTTTCATTTAAAAGCAGATTTTTATTGTTAAAGATAAATATTTTTTTGATATGATGGGGAGTTAGGGTGGTGTTTGTTTTTGTACATAAATAACGATGGCTTGAAATTATGTTAAACCACACAATATGCAATTACACATTTCAATGAGATGTATTCTGATGATTTTTATCAGAGTAGTGATCATAAAATCAACAAATAATTCAAGTTCTCCAACCTCTATTTAAAATATATTAGATTTTACCCAATTCAAAATGTCATTGCTTGTAATTGTAGATTGTCAAAAATATAATTTGAGATAAAGCATCTAAGCTCTTTTAAATTCTATTTAAGTGGCATATATAAGCATCGAGTTTCTTGAAAGCACATAAAATAAATTCATGGATAATAATTCAATTTTCAGTTCTGGTAAATATTAATGGATCAATATATCCTTTCTTGTAAATTTTTTTTGAATGTGTGTATGTGTATTTAGAAAGCCCATTTTTGAAGTATTCTTCAGAGATAGACTGTTTTAATAAGAACCTAAGGATTTCAAAATTCATTAAAGACCCATAAGATTTTTTTATTATTATAGAGAAATTGCAATTAACTATTATGCTTATTACTTATCCCTTATTGATAACATAACATCGATAAATTCCACAGACTTTGTAAATGGGGAAGGGCAGATCACTGGGGATGAAAAAAGCTTCATATTGGCATAATGAATGTACAATAATTTAGGCATCATTTATTCTATTTTTTCTCATTTTGTTAACAAAAGTAATTATTTTAAATTAAACTTATGGACTTAAATTTAAAAGATAAAGTATCCCATATTGATACGTATAGTAAGGGATATTGATTGTCCAGGAATTTACCCTCCTCTCTGACCTGCATTTTTTCTAACTGAAAAATATATAAAAATGTATTATTTTGAGTTTGAGTAATGTACTTTCAATTGAAATTTGAGCATGAAAATGATATTACTGTTAACAACAGGAAAATAACCTATCTTTGAATATTTTCAGAACAACTGCAGTTCAATTTGGTCCGTGTTCCCAATAATATGTTGGGATACCTTATTATTTACTTAGAAATTTAANTATTTTCTATCTCTTTATTTGATAGAATTATTTTGTGTGTGTGTGTGTGTGTGTGTGTGTGCGTGTGTGTGTGTGTATAATTCAAAAATGCAATATCTGTATATATCTTAAAGAACTTTGTCTTTCTTTTAGACTGGAAATATATAGTTGATAAACCTTAGATAAAACCAAATCTTCCTTTTCCAAACAACTTAGCCAATCTCCCTTTTATAAAATCTCACTAAAACATTTAAGAAAATTGTGCAATTCCAAATATTCTCTTACCTTGAAGAATTAAATTGAAATGCATATTAGTTTTGGTTCTAGCTATTGTACCAATTCCATGCTGCTTAAAATTACCTCTATCACCCAGACTGCTATTGACTAACGAAAGGTAACAATCCTCATCCTCTTCCATTTCTCAAAAGCTTTTGACACCAAACTAAAGAACCTGTACATTTCCCTTAGTGTTCTAACTTGGTTCCATTCTTTTCTCTCTAGCTGTTCCCAAATCATCCTTATCCCTGATAAATCATCTTCCTCCCCATTGTCCATTCTCTCATATATTACTCGACACTCCAGGATTCCCTCTACTCTTTTTCATATATATTGATTAATGACTGCAAATTATACTGAGTATTGTTCCTATCATTTCTGTACCAATGATTCCCAAATTTACCTTTGTTTGATTCGTCTGATTTACAAACTCAATTTTAAAGAACCTGGAATGTTTTAATAAAATCGTTTCTTGAATAAACATGATATTTATAAGTAACTTAGCTCCAAACTATTCTAGTTTTACCATGTTAAAATTCTATATTTTCATAGAGGATTATATTCTGCTTCATCTAAATTGTATTATAAGTATATTCTGGTATACTATTCACCATTAAGGATTTTTTTATTTATGTGTTAATTAATCTATAATTCTATTTGTACACACTTTCTTGCCTTCTATTAGATGTTACATATTTTAACTTTGCTAGACTTGTGCATTTGCAATAATTTTAAGAATTTCTTTTATTCTAGTCTTTATTATTTAATTTATAGGTACACAAAGCCTCAAACATTTGCTGATTGTATTGGGACAGAACTTCCATTAGGGTGGGAAGAAGGGTATGATCCTAACATTGGGGTCTATTATATAGACCACGTAAAACGTAAGTACGCCTTTAATATTTATTTATGCTACATTGTTTATAATGAAGATATAATTATCATTTTATATCTTAATGTTACTTAATCAATATAATCTGTTAAATCAATTTTTTGTTCCTCTATACTTTATCCTCCAACAGGACAATGTTTTGGTATTGTATAAAAGCTTAAAATCATGAATATGCTTTGCAAAAATTCATCTTCCAAAAATATTTTCCATTCAATTTATTTTGTTTTTATAGACTAGAAATATTAAGCTTTTCAACAAAAACAATAATAGACATTTTTGTTATTTTTAAACAATAATTTTAATTTACTAATTTTAAGAAAGTGTTATTTTTCTGAACAATTGTAGACATTTATACGCCAAGTTTTATTTAATTTAATATGCATTTTAATTTTTTTTAAATCATAACTTACTAATCTCCAAAATTATTTAACGAATTTTTATGAAGTATTAAGTTAAGAATGAATTTATTTAGTCCCACTTAACTTCTTTCACTGACTTGTGAGTTTCAGAGATAGTGGATTTTTATTTTTTATATTTTCTCAATTAAATATGATTTTATACTAAATAAAATATCAATAAACTTAAAGTGCAATTTCTTTTTCCTTGATGGATTATTTAAAATTCCATAAAACAAAGTCAAAAATTTATCAATAACACTGATGCCAATAATTAATAAAAAGTTTGGTTAAAGTTGAAATTTATTATTATTGAAGAAATTAGTAACAAGTGAACTTGTTTGTTATTACTTCTTATCTCTATGATATTCAATGACCTTGATAGGCCTCGAGAAGTTTCTTCAGATATTTACAATTTGCAAGCTCATTTGAATTAAAACAATTGGGAATATTTTACACATAAATTCAAAATTAAGATTTATTATAAAATATGCTTCTAGTTTTAATAAACTAAATAATAATAATTTATTAATAGTTTTTATCCTACAGGTATAATTAATCTATTTAGTAGTACTCATTTTCATTTAGGCTTAATTTACCTATGTACTTTTAATTTCATTCATTCACTGATTTATTGAAACAAATTATTTAATATATTATTGCAATTCATTAAATTAATATTTAAACTTATTATTTCTTTTTGTTATGCAGAATGTACCCAAATAGAAGATCCAAGGTTAGAATGGCGAGCTATTCAAGAAGCTATGTTGAGAGATTACTTGCATACTGCTCAAGATCAGCTAGAGGTGAGAAATATGAAATATTGAGAATAATAACCTCTCCTTCCATCTAAATGTTTAAAGACCCTTACCATATTGATTAGATTTTAATGATTTATTTCCCATGTTTTTAAAAGCAATGAAAAAATTGCTGCAGCAATAAAGTAGTTGCTACTATTGACATTGAAAATTTTAGAAAATATGAGCAATATAGTTTTAAGTATTAGAAAATTAACAAGATTGAAGAACATGGAAAAGCAAGAGAAGTATATAATAAATAATTGTCATAACAACTGTACCTTTCACAATGTGTCTAGGTTTTTGAAGAGAGATCATTTATTATTCTAAACTATCAGAATTTAATATATATGTTTGTGTGTGTTATTAATAGTTTATTCAATATCTTTTTCTTCCAGGCAAAGAAGGAAATTTACGATGTAAAACAGCAGAGACTTTGTTTAGCCCAGGATGAATACAACCATCTGAATAATGCTTTAAGTACTCTTAATACATCTAGAACAAGTTGTAAGTTATTAACAATATTTTCTATCTCTTTATTTGATAGAATTATTTTGTGTGTGTGTGTGTGTGTGTGTGTGTGCGTGTGTGTGTGTGTATAATTCAAAAATGCAATATCTGTATATATCTTAAAGAACTTTGTCTTTCTTTTAGACTGGAAATATATAGTTGATAAACCTTAGATAAAACCAAATCTTCCTTTTCCAAACAACTTAGCCAATCTCCCTTTTATAAAATCTCACTAAAACATTTAAGAAAATTGTGCAATTCCAAATATTCTCTTACCTTGAAGAATTAAATTGAAATGCATATTAGTTTTGGTTCTAGCTATTGTACCAATTCCATGCTGCTTAAAATTACCTCTATCACCCAGACTGCTATTGACTAACGAAAGGTAACAATCCTCATCCTCTTCCATTTCTCAAAAGCTTTTGACACCAAACTAAAGAACCTGTACATTTCCCTTAGTGTTCTAACTTGGTTCCATTCTTTTCTCTCTAGCTGTTCCCAAATCATCCTTATCCCTGATAAATCATCTTCCTCCCCATTGTCCATTCTCTCATATATTACTCGACACTCCAGGATTCCCTCTACTCTTTTTCATATATATTGATTAATGACTGCAAATTATACTGAGTATTGTTCCTATCATTTCTGTACCAATGATTCCCAAATTTACCTTTGTTTGATTCGTCTGATTTACAAACTCAATTTTAAAGAACCTGGAATGTTTTAATAAAATCGTTTCTTGAATAATCACATAATCATTGTCCTTAAATTCTAATAAATCCCAGTCCATTGTATTTGTTCCCTATTCAAATCCTTTTCTTCTGCTCCCCATTTACCATTAACTATCATCCAATAGATTTTTGCTCCTCTGTCCATCCATATCACTTCTTTTTTTCCCCCCTTAACCAGTCTCTTCACTCTACCTGCAAACTTCTGGCTGTGATGAATATGTAGTATCATTGTAGGCTGGGTGTTAAGGTTAAATGATTATATGTGTGTGTGTGTGTGTGTGCGTGCGTGCGTGCGTGCGTGCGTGCGTGCATGCGTGTGTGTGTGTGTGTGTGTGTGTGTGTGTATGTATATGTATATGTATTCAGCTCTTCAAGATGCGCTTATGTTACAGGCCTTAAAATGAAGTGGTCATATTCTTCTTCCCCTAGACTGTATATCCTTAAAATCCTTATCAGTTAATATCCATATACTCACCTTCTTATCTCTAGAACCTATATATTTATAGTAATAAGGTAATATAGCCTTATAAAGATGTGATAGGTGCCACTAGTTTCAGCTTTTTACAAGTATGGCCCATGATTGAGTAAAAAATAATAAATATACTAATCTCCAAAATTATTTAACGAATTTTTATGAAGTATTAAGTTAAGAATGAATTTATTTAGTCCCACTTAACTTCTTTCACTGACTTGTGAGTTTCAGAGATAGTGGATTTTTATTTTTTATATTTTCTCAATTAAATATGATTTTATACTAAATAAAATATCAATAAACTTAAAGTGCAATTTCTTTTTCCTTGATGGATTATTTAAAATTCCATAAAACAAAGTCAAAAATTTATCAATAACACTGATGCCAATAATTAATAAAAAGTTTGGTTAAAGTTGAAATTTATTATTATTGAAGAAATTAGTAACAAGTGAACTTGTTTGTTATTACTTCTTATCTCTATGATATTCAATGACCTTGATAGGCCTCGAGAAGTTTCTTCAGATATTNTTTTTTTTAGTATGTTCTAGCTCTAGTTCACTTAGTACAAAATACGATCCTGACCTCTTAAAATCTGATGTAGCCCTTGCTAAAAGTAGAGTTTCACGTCTTAAAAGAGAATTAGAGCAAATTCGAGCTGAAATGTCATGTACTCAACGAGGTGTTGAAACTTTATCATCGTAAGTATATTACAGTATTATTTATATTGTTTTATTTATTATTATTTTTGCTTAACAGAACCAATATTTTGTAATAATTTCAGGTTCAATTGCAGAGTAATGTGCTGAAGTTTTGCGTTATTTAATTTTAAAGAGGGAAATAAAATTAATTAGGCTTGGCAGAAGCCAACTACATTTTTATAATCTTATTTTTATTGTCCCAACTAATTTCTTTATACCTACTAGTCCAAATTCTTTGTAGCAGTAATTTTCTTCAAATAAATCAAGCTATTCACATTTTTACCATGATACTCATTTTCAAAATGTTCTTAAATTGTTCTTTAAAGTTGTTATATAAAAAGAGCCATAAATCAGATTTAATAAAAAATTATCCATCTTTAGCATCATCAATTTTTCAAGTAGTGAACTCATAAGCAAGCTTTCTTTAGTGAATCCTTACATGATCATTTGTGAGTGTTGGTTCAAATGAGACCAAATTAAAAAATTGCTGGTATTGTTATTATTATTTGCGTTTTTAATAGAATTGATGGGACTAAATGTATAAACTGTGATTTTATAACACTTATATTATATAACACTTTCATTTTTAAAAATTTAATTTAATTATGTGTGTGTGAAGAAGGTTTTAGTACCACCTATCTTTCTACAATCCATTAAGTTCATAAATGTCTGAAAGCAGGGGAGAAAGGTGGTGGGTGGGTTTTTTTGAGAAGGCTGAAATGATGAATCATTAATATTGTTGTTGTTATTAATGTTTTAATAAATATTAAAAGTAACACCTCTCAATGTAATTTTCTTACATTGATTTTCAATATAATTTTTATAGAAATTGCCTAATAACAAATATATTTCAGAATTTATCTAAGAGGTCTATATACTTCATCACTCCCCCTCCCTCAATCTTCACCATCAAACTGCCCTATAGCCAGTTTTAGCATACTTATCTTTTCTTATTGTCCTCTTTTGGCTCGTAAGATTTTAAAATTAAATTAATCATTAATTCTAATTTCTGTCCATCCTCATTGTAATCAAGAGACATGGGAAATCTTTACACAGATCTTGTTTAACACATTTTTTGCCCTCTATATATTATTAAAACTGATCTAATTTGTATTTTCATTATCATAACTATAAATCGATAAAAGAGTGGTATATCAATAAAAGAGAAGCCTACACTCAGCAGTCAGCTAGATACTTAGTTTTTAGTTGACTGCTGGGAAAGGCTTATTTATGGATATGCTGTGCTACTGTTACTAAGCTTCACTGTAACAAAAAAAAAAAAAAAAAAAAAAAAAAAAAAAAAAAAAAAAAAAAAAAAACAATCACAAGAAGACTTCTTTTTCTTGCTTGTTCTTAATTGTGAAATCTTATTGCGTTTCCTATGGACTTCAATTTCAATGTTTTTGTCAACTGTTCCCATGAATGTGATAGCTTTTTAATATTAAGTGCTATTAAGCTATAATCACTTTTTCTTTATTGTTTCTATGTTTTCTCAAGGAAATATTTACTACTAGAATATACAGTACTAGAAGTTGCATTAGAATAATAAAAAAATTTGTTATCTATATTTACCTCTCTAAGTGTACAGCATCTTCACTTATACTGCTTTAAAAGTATTTATTTATTTTTAGGGTTGAACAAAAATTGAATGGTGGATGTTACAATATAAATGAAGCACAAGCAATGGTTGCTGAACTCAGAGAAATTCAACGTTCACTCACATCAGGAGAACAAGAACGTTCTGAGCTTATGAGGTCTCTAGCTAAATTAAAGGACGATCTAACACGGCTTCAACTAGGAGAAAGTTCACCCGATGTTAGCACTCTTTCTTTGCCAAGTTCTGTTGGATCGAATACTCCTGCACCACCTTTTGAAAAATTATCTACAGCATCACAAACTGATTTATCTGGAGAGGTGAATTTCAATGATATTAACTTATGCTCTGAAAATATTAATTTTATTGATATTTTGTTTGAAGCGCACAGTTTTTAATTTTTTACCTTTCATTAAACCACTTATGATTATTGAGAGAGGGGCTATCTACAGGTAGTAGGTATCATTATTTGAAATAAATTTCTCTGCAACATTCATTTTACTCCCTGCAATTTCTAGTAGTGGTGCACAAAGATAGATATTATATGACTAATGGTTTTTGTAGGAAGAAACTATAAATGCAACATTTTGTTTTAGTTTTTACCAATTTTTTTTACCTCTCTTTCAACCACTTAGAGTCATAAAGGGAAGAGACTATTTACCAGCGGCCACCTTATTCTAAATTCTATTGCTCTAGTTGGGATTTTATTTCTCGATGATTCCCTTCGTCTAACCTGGTAATCCCTTTTTGCACTATATAATGCATAATCTTTTACAAGTTGGCTTGAAGATAACTTTTCAATATGATAAAAGCCACTGTTGTAATGGTTTTAGCAACTCCTGGCCATGCCCAATAATTGTTGCTCAGAATTTTTTTTTTTTTAATACTATATTTTGTATATATTTTAATACATTCCTTTTACCCTGTAGATTCTCTTGGTTTATTGCTTGAATTGATTGTATAGCCCTATACTTACCACCACCTTTAAATTGATTAAGTACTTAATTTAGGCTACCACTTAGAGAAATAATTTAATCATGGATAAAATTATGAAATCTTTGTCATTGCAAATAATAAAGCACAAATGCACTGTGGGGGAGATCCATGAATTAACTTTATATTTAAGAAGGATCACTAATACAAGACAAGTGTAGGGAGGGCATGAATGGGACATTAATATTTTGCCTTTGGGATTGGTTGGAAGAGGGAATTCCCCCTGGAACTCCTTTTCTATCTAGTGTTTTTTGTAGGCAAGGGTCTTGATTCTTTAAATTTTTTATACCAGACAAACACAAGATGTTTTTTATGAATTAATAATTATGGATTTACCAAAAAATATGTAATTTTGAAAGAATTTTTTTAAATATTTTGCAGCTTGCACCAATTGGTACAAAATTAGCTACTATGGCTCGAATGAGGCTTGAATATGATGAAGCAAGAAAGAGAATTCAGTTTATTCAAGGACAATTGGCAGATTTAGAAGAAAAAGTTACTCCAGGTCAAGCTGAAAGTGATAAAGACAGGTCAGTTGGAACTTAGAATTTGAGTTCACTTAAGTAAATTCATCACATTCTCTAAGGGAAAAAAAGATTAATTTATCTATAAAACTTATAAAAATGCATTAAATTAATAATTAAATGATGTTTGTGCTAATGAATAGAGAATGAACCTTGTACCACTTGTTCACATAGGCTTCCATAGTTAAAAGAAATTATTCATTAATACTTCTGGGCTTGACCATGTAGATGATTTTTTTTTTTTT
>KZ807907.1:240571-253844 GCA_000696205.2 Oncopeltus fasciatus | reverse complement strand
CGTATATATTCTAAAAATGTTTTTTTTAATCTTGAGATTCATTAAAGCTCAATCTTGTTTGAATATTGTACTTCTAAAAATATTTATTTGGTTTATTTTGGGTCCCTTAAATAATTTTACTTATTTTTTGTAAAATTGCATTACTTGTATTTTAGTGCAAAAACTAAATGGTTAGTTATCTTAAGTTGAAAAGAATAATAATCTGAGTTTTTTCACTCATAATATTAACATTCAGTATTAACGTGTCATAATGTTAACTCAATAAATAGGTCATTTACTATAAATTATTATCTATACTCAATCATTCATACAACATCATTATTTAATTACATAACCTATTAGCAAAGAAATAATTGGAATTCTGTGTCAATGAATATTGCTTGTGTAGTATTCTGGGTTTTATTTGTTGTTGTTTTTTTCAAAGATTTTTGTACAATTTTTTTTTTTTATATGCATTTCAATTTGACCAAAAAAAGTTTAAATATTTTTCTTTAAATTATAATTTTTTTTAAAAATTGCTATGACATATTGGGTTATCCAAAATATGTACTACCAATAATCATTTTTAGTAAATTTATGTATATTTTAAGAAAAATGTTTTATGGGAGTAAAATTATTGTTAAATCACCAAATTAGTTTAAAATAAAAATGTTTTTTCATACTTGGTATTTTTAGTTATGCTGTATTTTAGGATATGTTTTGGTGCTGCATTAACTCATTCCTATCATTCCAATGCATTATTATTTTTATTCCCACTTCCCATGGGTTTGAATAAAATTTAACCTAATTTAATCTTTGGCTAATAAGAAAATAATTTGATGCTGTTATTTTTTTCAATTGTTATTGCTCTTCCAATAGGGTATTGGGTGTGGCTTAGTTTTCTTCTTTTTTTTTTTTTTTTTTAACCTCTCAATTTGTTTAGAATCTCTGTTTAGTTTGTAATGTAAAGATACTCCCATAGCATGTATCTCCTTAAATTCATGAGCAATTAATGCTATGTTAGGGCTATTCTAACCCTCTCCATCCCCCCTCTTCACTTTTCTTGTCCTTATGGACAAAGGAAACACACCTTATTACATATGAAGAATTTCATGGAAAGTAATAGTTGACTAACTTCTTATATTTAATTATATTCCTAATTAATTATATTGCTTGTCAATCCATTGACATTTAATGAAAAATTAGGTATGTCAAATGTATATAGATATATATAGCAGATGTTTCATAGATCTCTTGATTTATATATAACATGTTATTTTAATCAGTCAAATTACATTTCCTTTTTCCTAAAAGGGGGGATTTAGAATCTCTTATTTTTTCTTGCCTCTTGGAAAAATCTTTTTTGTTTTAATTTTTTTTTTTTTTTTTTTCATTCATTGTGACTGTGTGTTTTATTTCATTTATGCCATCCATAAACCCACTCAGTATTGATTATGTGGTCATGCTGATTTTTTCTTCTTGGCATGGCTTATCTTAAATATATTTTTATTAGTTACATTTTTTGTGCAATATTTATACATGCATTTATCATTTACAGGTAAATAAGCAACAGTATATTTATATGTCATTTATTAAATTTAATTTTTTTTTTCTAATTTTTACGTTCTTTTAATTTGATTATTTCATCTATCATGTAAGCAATTTTTAGCCATCCCTAGTGCATACTTATAGATAGTAGACTTGTGCTAGTCAGCATAGTAGAATTTGTGATGCCTAAGATAGTAGATGTTTATGATGCGATACTCCTGGACTTTTATATTTATGAATAAACCACCGTTAGTAAATAATATTTTAGGAACAAATGTCAATGTGTTCAGCATGATTCAACATAAAGCGTTGAGAACAAATTAGTTTTGTATATTGATTAATGTTATATTTATAGTTCTATTTATAGGCTGGTGTATGGAAGGAGTTGTGTGGTGCATGACAACTGTCATAAGCCATTTACTTGCTTGCACAATGTGTTTTGGTAACAATGATATAAACTTTTGTGTATAATACAATACTGCATTTTTAGTTATGTTTATTTTGTACCCTCATATGTATATTTATACATAAATTAATCATATGTATATAAGTACATATTTATATTGTAAATTAATAGTGCCCTTTTGTGTGCCTGTTTATATTGGATGAATGTAACACTCATTGAAGCATATTTATAAATAAATGTGTTATAGTTGGCCATAATTTTATATATATTTTTTATAAAGATCCTTGCAATATAAATATATATTTTAATATCCACATTGTATATAATTTTTAAATTTGATTTGTAAATTTAGAAATAATCATGGGGCAACATCCTTATTTAATTTATTACTAATGGGGACATAATTCTGAAGATATTAAAAACTTTGAAACATTTTAAATTAAGATGTCTGACTCTAAATATTTTAGTATATTTTTTTCTAATAGAAAGAAGTGATATTTTATACTTTTTTTTAACCAAATATATATATATTTTTTTCTGATTTACCTAATTTTTATTTTTTTTTTTTTTGCCACNCCAGAAAATTTTTATAACGGCTTTTAATATTATAGGAGGTTTCTTGTCTGTGGAATATGAATGCCTGTGTATAGTAGTTAGAGTTAATGGATATATATATATGTGTGTGTGTGTGTTTTTGATAATGGGTTCTACTAGGATGTGACAAACAGAAAATAATGAAAGAGCTGGAAGATTTAATTTAAGGGGAAATGGACAGGAACTCATATTAATTTTATGTTTTGAACTATCAGAAGGGGAAGGAAGCAATGAAGAATGCTGTGTACCTCCCCTGACAATAGCATAGCTGAGAAGCTAAACTACTTAGGTATGATTAGTATCACTTCGCTGCTTAAAAAGAATTTGAATGCTTAGGTAAAGCCTTCTGTTTCTCATCGCATTTTTTGCTAGGATAAACATTTTTTATTTTTTTTTAAATGTCTCAAGTACAATTATGAAAATGAATTTTAGATGTGAATTTTAGAAACAAAATATTTGTTTTCATATGTGTATATATATGAAAATATATATATAGCATTAATTTTGAAATTTAAATTATAAGGATTACCTTTTTTCTCAATATGCTTGCATGAAGATTCTCAGTTATCTAAATTTTTGTATAGTTATTATGATATCTTTATGGTTTTCAATTTCATAGTTTTTAATTAATTATTTTCAAATGGGGTTTTCCATATCACTATGGCATCTTGAGTCTGACCGTCTCATTTTTTGATGTAGAACTATTTATTTTATAATAATTTCTCCACACTATCAAGTTTCATACCACAATGACTAATTTTCAAAATGATTATTCAACGTGCCAATAAATTTTAACATCCAAAAAAATAGCAATGGCTGGTGCCGGGAGCGGGCTGGGCTGCTTCACCATTTAGAGAATTGAAAAACTCCACATCATAGACAATACAATGATATTATGTTGATGCTTTGATAGATAATACTATCGTAAATATTCGTGAAAAGTTAGCAAAGGCCAATATATAATTAACTAAATAAACTGTTCATAAAGTTTTTAATTTTTCATAAGCTTAAGAAGATTAGTGTATGATGCCACCACTCATGTAAAATGTTTATCATTCTAATAAAAAAATATTTTAAAAAAAAGCATGCAATTACCATTAGTGAAAATCTATCTGGTCATCCCGACCATAGCAAGATATAGATTATATACTCGGTCATCTTTCACGTTCGTACTAATTTGCATAACTTTAAAATGCAAAGCAAGTTAAAAGCTCTTCTGAAGGCAAACGCCATGAAAATCAGAATCCAATGTATTTTTTCAGACAGGAATAAAGGCTCCTTGTCCTAATATTCAAGGGAAAGCAAATGGCCATTACCTAAAACGATTCAAGGGGAAAGATGTGCTTAATTTAAAGTATTTATATTTTATTGGTACAATGAGTGCAAAAAAAAATTTAATTTGAAATGTTTTCCAATTTATAATGGCTTTCAATAAAAATGATTTTATATAGTTTTGAAAATTACAAATTTTGTCATTTGTTTGTTGTTTAAGTTTTTACTATTTAGATTTTTAAATAGTTAAAATTTTTAGAAATTGCCATTAAATTAATTATATTAAAAGTTCCTTGTATATGTGAAGATAGAAAAAAAATTTTGGCACTGGAGTGTATAAGGTCAGCTTTGGCCTCTTGTTAGTCAATAACCTCACCTTCCAAAATTATATCTCCTTCATACTTAATTTCACTACACCCGATGTACTAAATGTAATAATTTAGTCTTATTCTGTGAGGAATAGTTTCAGTTTTATTAGAATATTTTACTTTGTTTAAATTTATCCTTTAGTTTATATTTTAAAATGTGTTTTTCTGATGCTATATCGAGAATGTGTTCTTCATTAGAGATTATTCATGTGTTAAAAAGTTGTTTTATATTTTATTTTTAATGAAGAGTGGTTCTATTAAATCTTATATATGTAAAATTTCTAAAAATAGAAGTCAGATTGGTTGGGAGTCAAACATGATAACCTGTAAAAATCATATACAGTGCACCCAATAACTGAAGGCTGTCCTAAAATTCTTTAACAGAAACTATAAAGTTTAAATAACGTTTCATATCTGAGAATGTTGGCTGACTGGAGCTCATTAACCTGCCAGGTATTGTGCATATAGTTTCTGTTATTGTTTTAGGACATATCTGAGGGGCCTTCAGTATGGTGTACACTGTACAGCCACCAGCAGAGGTTTTAAATTTCAGGGGATGTGACTGGTGTTCATGCACAATATGTGAATGATAAAGAACCAGAACATGCTCAGGCTGATTAGCAGGGTCAGTCCAAGTCAAAATTTACCTTATGGGATCAGGGAACATTGAATTATTGGTCAGATTTGGCTTTTTAAATATGACCTAAATAGTTACATTGCTGTGTGTAATAAGTTTAACAAATTTTTCTAGGAGGTTATTCTCTTCTCAATTATGAATGGAGCAAGTTTTTAGACCAGCCAAGAAATTTTTTTTTTGCAAAATGTGGTTGAGGAACTACCACAGGGGGATTCCATTAACAAAATTAATTACTCACAAAAGAAGTTGTGATTAAATACAATATTATACATTTAAAAATAATAATACTTAATAGATAGTTAAAATAATTCTTAGCTCCTCGCAAAACTGCTCATAAAAAGAATATTAAGAACTTAAAATATAGTCAAAAGTCATAATATATTGAGTTGTTTGGAGCTTGCTACAATAAATGCATGCATGGTAAATCTCGATAAATGCTCAAGATTGGATAAAAAATAGTGTGGAAAAAAAACATGTTTCTTGACTAGAAAAAAATGTTTGACCTAGCTGAGGCATTATTCCGCATGTAGTGTTCTGTAGCTTTCATATTCAACCATTCACGAATTGTGGCACAGCATATATCCATTTTTAATGGCTTCTTAGTTATAAGTTATTGTACGTTAGGAAGATTTTTATAAATAAACAAGATAAGGAAAAGAGGATGCTTTGAATACCCAGAAAATTTTTATAACGGCTTTTAATATTATAGGAGGTTTCTTGTCTGTGGAATATGAATGCCTGTGTATAGTAGTTAGAGTTAATGGATATATATATATGTGTGTGTGTGTGTTTTTGATAATGGGTTCTACTAGGATGTGACAAACAGAAAATAATGAAAGAGCTGGAAGATTTAATTTAAGGGGAAATGGACAGGAACTCATATTAATTTTATGTTTTGAACTATCAGAAGGGGAAGGAAGCAATGAAGAATGCTGTGTACCTCCCCTGACAATAGCATAGCTGAGAAGCTAAACTACTTAGGTATGATTAGTATCACTTCGCTGCTTAAAAAGAATTTGAATGCTTAGGTAAAGCCTTCTGTTTCTCATCGCAAATGTTGGTTTGTCCTATTTGATTCTCTGATAAATTTTAACACTCAGATATGCTATCTGAGGAATTGTCCAGAAGCTTGGATCATTTCATCGTAATTTGTTCAAGTTTGTTTGTAGTTTGTTCCAATGATGCTAAAATGCGTTAAAATACTTAAACTCCAGTTCCATTCCTGTCATTTAAAATTTTAGATGTTTTTTCCATCTAATTTATCAAACCAATTGTGGATATTTTTAACTTGTTTCTCAGCAGTATGTTTTTTCTCTCCCCAATTCTACCACATGTATAACACTGTCATCTGGAAAAATTAATTATTACATTATTTGTCTGAATTTAACTTTTTCAACTCAAAGTAAATTCAAAAGAATTTATGATCTGTAATAAAATCAGACTGTACTTGAAATTTTTGCAGCATAGCCCTATAAAGGTCAATCAGGCCTTCGAAGTCTTATTTTGGTGAAGTGACGCAGACAGAGATACGTGACTCCTATGGAGTTCTGTGGGACTTCTGCTTTGGGGTATCCCATTAAAACCGCCATCCTTGGGTGGGCCAGGGAAGCCATTACCCGTGCATGCCTCTGGGCATAAAAGGTTTGACTTTTCTTAGTTCATTCTGTATATTTTAATTTTAATTTCTCTCCACAGGTTAGAGAAGTCCTGCAATATGACAAAGGCTGTCCCATCCTTTACAAGATCAGCAGGCTTCGGGTTGTAGTTCTTGATACCTATATAGGTGTACCTATCATATATATTGGACAGATGAAGAGCATGTGCAGAGAATCCTTAGTGGCCCAATAATCGCACAATGCTGATTCTGATCTTATGAAAAAGTGCAGTTTGTGTGCAAAATTACCATGTCCACTAAGAAGCTAAATGGTCAAGCTAGGTGAATTCCTGCTCGATCCGTTTCTTCTCTGTCGGAAAAAATTGCTTAGTAGTATTACCTTTACTCCTCATCCAGATCCCGATAATTTGTCCAATAATGCTGAGGTTGAGGAGTCACTGGACACACCATTACCAATGTCCTTACCGATTAAGGCAGTAACACCTTCTGAGGTCAAGTACATTTTTAAACATCTGCCTAAGCGCAAAGCACCCGGCTATGGCCTTATCATCAGGCTAATACTTCAAAATCAACCCCAAAAAGCAATTGTTTTCCTGAGTTACCTCTATAATTGTGTCCTTCGAACCTCTCATTTTCCACTTCTCTGAAATTTTTCTGAAACAATCCTGTTTCCCAAACCTGGTAAATCTTCTAACACATTGTCCTATCGATCAATTAGCCTTCTTCCTGTAATTTCCAAGGTATTTGAGAAAGTTCTTCTAAAACGAATGATACCTATAACAACTTCCTTAAATATTCTTCCTAATAATCAGTTTGGCTTCCGAACCCATCATTCTACTGCCCAGCAAGTGTTTTGTGTAATAGATTTCATTTCCTCTTCTCTTGAGCGAAACGAATTTTGTCCTGGTGCATTTCTTAGAAGTCACTCAAGCATTTGACCGAGCATGGCATATTGGTCATTAAATAAGCTCAAATCCATATTTCCAAGCACCATTTATCTAATCCTGAAATCTTACCTTTCTAAACGTATCTTTAGGGTCCGGCAAGGATCAGATTACTCCAATCACTTTCTGTAGGTATTCCACAGAGAACTGTTCTTGGACCTATCCTTTATACTGCAGACACCCCCACTCATCCTAATTACCCTCTTAGCCCTCTTTGCAGATAACAAAGTGATCCCTTCCTCTCATCCTGATTCCAAAACCCCTTCCAACATTTTACAAAACCACCTTGATGCTATTCAGCAGTGGAAAAATATAATAAATAAGTTCAAATGCGTACAGATAAATTTTTAACTCAGAAAAGATTCTCCTGATAATGTTACACACGATAACATATTTTCTATAATATTATAATAGAATATTCTATAATGTTACATATACCTTCCTCGGCAACGATGACCTGAGATGTTTGTTGCCAATAAAAAACCAAAACCAACCATCCCTATACCTCTCTCTAAACAGTCTGTTACCTTGCGTTCCACCTTGACTCACGACTCAAGTGGAATTAGCATACTAAAATCAAGCGACGAGAACTCAACAGACGCCACGGAGTCTTATACAGCCTTATAAATAGGCGCTCACATTAGAAAACAAACTGTCCTTCTACAAGACTATAAATACGACCAATCTGGACCTACGGTGCAGAACTGTAGGTTGCCATTAAGCCTTCCAATATCCAACAAATACAATCGTTTCAGACCAAAATGCTCAGAAAAATTGCTAACGCTCCATATTTATGTCCTACTCTACCCTTCATCACGACTTTAATATTCCTTTCGTCCAAGATCTCCTCTCTATCCGCTTCAAGCTCTTTCATAGTAAACTTCAATTTCATTCTAATCCACATGCCAATCCGTAACGTCTGACTCCAATCCTCTCCGGCGACTTAAACGGAGATGGCCTCGCGACCTCCTGGGCCTTAATGCCTAAACTTATTAGGAGTGGGGTCGATGGGCCCCTTCTCCCGGCACAGAGATGTTCACTTATTTATTTTATTGTTATTTTTACTTTTTTTTTTTTTATCTGCACCTCTAGGATGTCACGTCATCGCTTCTCCCGTTCTTCCAGGGCCCAATCACATCTTTGCGTATTTTGTTCGACTCGAGCCGATCTTTCCGCCAAAGTTAATTTCCTGTACCACTTACTTCAGTCGTTCAAGCAACTTATTAGTGAGAGGTTAATTCCTCTTAATGAATTTTTTGGCGACCAGATTTTCCAGCATGAGGAAATGCTCATGTTTGCCATGGCGACTTTTACCAAGGCCGATTGTTGGAGTCTTATAAGGTACTTCTTTTGACTCCATGGTCGCAGCCTTGACCGACTATGGTGGACAACGCTAAGCACTTATGCCCTAGCTGTTGGAGGGCGTTTCACTCCGCGAGGGGCCACACTCATAACCTCAGGCAGGCTCACGCGGAGCTACTCGAAAGAGATATTATGGGCCCTTGCAGAAACAGGAAGTGGACTGAGAAGGAGTTAACTGTCCTTGTGGGATTGGAGGTGGACCTAGAGAGGAGGGTGACGAGAGTAGCCATGGTAAGAGCGTTGGTTGGTAGGGGACTGGAAAGTATCAAGAAGGTATGGACCAAGCTCCTTTATAAGTGCATCTTGGAGGCACCACGTAATGAAAGGGCTGACTGATTCAAGGTGCTGAGAGGAATACCGGGGGGACGAAGTCGATCTGTTGGTAGGGTGTGGGTTGGGTCGGATTCTTCAATAAGGGGATACCCAAGTTCAACAAGTATCGTACTTTGGCAGATGCGGGGCGGATCCAAGAGCACTGATCAAGAAATGATACATGTTGCTGCAAGGGGAAATTTGTAAAACAAAAAATAATCAATACTTTGAGTTTTTAAAGAATTTTGAAAGCCTTATTCTTCACGAATTTGTTCTTGATGGATGCTCTATGCATGTGGAACTTTACTGTTAACAACTGGAAAAATTGTATGCAAAGTTTTTTTTTAGCGTTATCCTACTTTGATTAACCGAAAAGGGTTTTTATTCTAACAAGAATATATTCGGATTATGGTTGAATCCACCTGCAAATGAATTCTTCGGCAGTAGTGTTGTCATGGCCTTTAGGTGCCCAGCCGGCATATAGCCAAGATCACCTCCTGAATCTCCTGAACCAGGGCCGATCTGACAGTCTCTCACAGCTTCTGGAGCCTCTTGTAGGTATCCCTCATCAGCTCTACTCCCATAGGGGTCCCCCGCCTACGTCCACTCACCCACGCCCACTCAATATTATTTTATTGTTATTTTTTTGAGTGCTTGATTTTGAAAAAGTCGTAAAATCCACACTATTCATTAAAAGGAAACTATTAACCAAGCCAAATGCATAAGTCGAAAAAAGTTTTAAAACCATCATTATAAACCCAACTAATTAATTATAATTTCTTTCCCTTAACAGTTATAGCTTTAAGGTGATTAAAAATAATTAATAAAATAAACTTAGACTAACTCATCAGACTTAATGGGATATTTTTAGCACATGATAATTATTTAGCTGGGATCAATTGTTATGTATGGAAATGTGAAATTTCACCTCTTTGGTTTAGAAAAGAATACCACTTTCAAAGAAGAAAATGAACTAACATAATCTGGAAATTCCAAAAAATCCAAAATTTGACCATATTTATAATATTTCTACCTACTTCATCTTAATTATAAACATAAAAAATTAATTGATTTGCAATGAAACTTATTTTTTAGTCAATTTTGTATTATATAGAAAACCACTAAATGTTACAATTACACCAGTTTGGTTTCTGAGCCAAACACTCCACAATCCAACAAGTGTTTCATGTTGTAGATTGCATATCTTCCTCTTTCGAGAACAAGCAGTACTGCGTTGGTGCTTTTCTCGATGTGTCACCAGCATTTGACAGGGTGGCATTGCGGACTACTGTTAAAATTAAAATCCATCCTCCCAAGCACCCTTTACCTTATCCTTCGCTCCTACCAAACCGATCGATTCTTCAGGGTCCGACAAGGATTAGACTACTCGACTATTACCAAGTGGAGGCGGGAGTTCCACGGTAGTGTGCTCGGCCCCATCCTTTACATACTGTACACTGCCGATATCCCGTCGCATCCTAACACACTTCTAGCAACATTTGTAGATGACCAAGCAATCCTTTCTACCGATGCTGACTCACTTACTGCCAGGCAAAATCTCCAACGACATCTAACGGACATACAGCGTTGGTGCCAGCGCTGGCGCATTAAGGTCAATGAAGGCAAATGCTGTCATGTTACGTTCACACTAAGGAAGAAACAACCTGGCAGAATTTACTTTAATGACATCCTTATCCCAACTTCCGATTGCGTCAGTTACCTAGGCTTTCATCTTGACTCCCGTCTAATATGGAACATGCATACAAAAATCAAAGACAGAAACTAAATAGGAGACTTGGACAACTTTACAAGCTACTAAGCCGCAAGTCAACCTTAACTGTGACCAACAAAATTGCCATTTATAAGACGTTACTGAGACCTATCTGGATGTATGGAGTCGTACTGTAGGGAACTGCTAAACCATTCAACATCCAATGAATACAGTCCTTTCAATCCAAAATCCTAAAAACCATAGCTGATGCACCCTACTGCGTCACAAACTCCTTACTCCACAATGACCTTAAAATTCCTTTAGTGAAAGACATCATTACAACCCCTTTTAATAAATTCCACTCTGGCCTTTCCATGCATCCCAATCCTTTAGGCCAAACTCTATCCAGTATTACCCATCCTGATAATCCACCACGTCGCCTGAATAGGAAATGGCCAGCAGTTGCCTACTAATGAGGAATGGTCGGTCTCCTCATTTGAGGTTGGTCTCGCTCCGTCAGCGTATTAATTATGCCTAGAGAGGCAGACAGACCTTTGTGGTGACGTAGTCAGCACACATACCTAGACCACTGCGGAAGACCCTTTGCTGACCGGGGCGACTCCAGCTGCAAGACTGGGGGTAATTGGCGGCCGGTAGAGTGTCACATGGACTTCCTTCAAGGGAGAACTACTAAATTGGCACCGATAAATTGGGGATTGTCAAACTGTTGTATCTGNTATTCAGCCAAATTTTTCTCAAAGTTGAATTAAATTTTTTTTAATGTTAAAAATGATTAAGATTACTCAGTTTTGTAAATTCTTTAAACAATTTCAATTTATAAGTTTTAAGAATTGATAAAAAGGTAATAAATAAGTATAAGACTATTTTTTAAAAAAGCAGTAATATATTTTAATGTCTTTTCTCATCTGATTTTTCCCTTATTTTCTTTGTACATCAGGATTTCTAGCACAATACAAATGGTATTAATTTAAAAGGAAATAATAATTACTCATTATTTATTATTTAACTCAAGGTTATTATTTAGCCTTGTAAACTACTATAAAATTTTGGAATGAATACAATTTAACAAATCTAAGACATTTATTTCCATTTTTCTTCTTTTTCTAATTTTTTTTATTTTTTTTATCCCTGCTAAGCAGTAAATTTACACTTCACTCCTTTTATTTCTGATAGTAATATTCATATTTACATCTAATATCAAAAAGTTCCCCACTCTCCTTTAAATCTATTCTTCTGTATTACATTAAATTAAGTTAAACAGACCAGATTGACGCACAGTTATACTCTTATCCCATTCCTTATGAAATCATTTCACATGATCTATGATCTAATTGTAGTTATAAAAAGAATATTAACAAATACAAGCATATTTCAACTATACCATAAAATATAATAAGATGGCACATTATTCAAATCCATCAATTTTAAAATGATAGACTTAGCCCCAAGCTGTTTTCATATGACTCCAATTGAAAACAATTCATAGAACCAAATAAAACTATGTTTAAAAAAATAACATGCTATACATTAGCATTAATCTTATGGCAAAAATATATAAATATTGCAACAAAATATACTAAAATTAAATATTTACAATAATAAGAGAGAATATATAATCATTTAGAATGAACGATTATTCTTTCATAGATAAATTGCATAAAATTTTTAAAAAGTAAATGAAAAATAAACAATTTTTACAAAGTTGACTAACAAACAAATGACATGCAGTTTTTATTCTGAAAATTCATAACTTTTCTAGTATTATTTTATTTATATATTCATATATGATCTATGTTATTTGCCTAATGAATTACATATAGCCTTAAGTGACCTTATAATTAGTCTTGAGCAAAATACATGGCATCTCATAAGTATAATTTAATTTATTCCTATCAGAAGACAAATAAATACAGCATAATTTTCTAGAACTCAATTGTAAGCTGTTATGGCATAATTACCAAACACCTAAAGTGCTGAAAATTTAACCAAGAAAAGTAACCTGATCATTGAGGACAAATCCTTTCACTTCATAAGCCAATGTTTAGCTGAATAAAATCAACATAAATGTGACTTTGTATTTTATAATAATGTAAATCAATTTGTTTCATCCCATTTAGATTATTCACTACATAAATAAATTAAAGCCCCCTGTTGATATCAAAGGAAATAACTATCAATTCAGTTTTACAGTGGTTGTATTTTCAGTTGAACTATAAATTTGAAATATTAGAAAACATATCTCAATATTCCAATATTAACTAACCATTTTTCAAACCTGTACCTAAGTTTTTTTGTTTTTTTTTTTTTTTCAATTCTACATAATATATAACAGTTAAAAGACAGCTTAGTATTTTTTTCATAAATTTGAATTTAGCATTTATCAATTAATCATGATCATGTTATTAATTACTTAAAAATTATTCTATTCAGTGACCTCTTGGGATAGTTTCTCTAATTTTTTTTATTTTTTACAATCACTTAAAAAGCAACATTTGTAGATGACC
>KZ807907.1:213221-224945 GCA_000696205.2 Oncopeltus fasciatus | reverse complement strand
ATATATATAATTAAAAAATTTACTCCATGAAATATTCCAAAACTGTCAACCCCTCCAAAAACAAACACCCCTCATAACAGACATCCTATAGCTGTTAAAGTTTTGTGGATGAATATATATGTATATTTTTGTAGCAATTTCAATTTTTTACCCTATCCATAGGTAAAATATAACCAAAATTTGTCTTGAACAGTTGCAATAAACTTGCTGGGAACATTGAGTTTGAGAAACCCTGCATATTCATCATTAATATAATTATTAGAGTAAATTTAGTACACTTCTTAACAAATGGTGTATTTCATTTTTCTTAAGAAGCAAAATTTTTCATAAGTAGGGAAGAATTCATTAACTTAAACAATAAATATTTATAATTTATATTTAATTTAAAAAATAATATTTTAAATAATTAAATGAAATTAGTAGTCTTAAATTTAATTTATTTTGAATCAAAATTACTCATTGTGAATAAATTTGTTTATGAAACCTGATATGTGTGTATAAAATTTAAGATATTATTATTAAACTTACCGCATTTAGGAGCCCTGTGGTTGTAGGAGGCACTACATGAAGAGGTGTGTAGACATCTTCAGACTCCTGCCTAACATATAACATGACTCTCTCACTCAGTGGAGGGATCATTTTTGCTCTCTTCACAGGAGGGCTTGAAAAGACAGTACCATCTGAAGTCAGTCCATCTTCCTTTTTCTCACTTAAATAAAGCAAGAGTTTTTAGGCACTGATCTAAGAGAGATCTAATTATTTCATAATAATTTAAAATTTTAAATATGATAAAGATTATAAACAAACTAATATATTATTTTGATTTCTAAAATTAGATTCCTAATGAATAAAAAGAATGTATCCATTTTTTCATGATTTTGAAGTACATTTTACTTCCTAAACTCAGTAATATTATTTCTAAAGTTATGCTTTACAAGTTCTCAGTCACTAAAAAATCTTATTACTAACCTTTCATAATTGTTTCATTTATTTTTTTATTTTTATGTTTTAATGAGAAGCTGAATATAGGCACAAGTCCTCTGAAAATTCTACTAGCATAATAAATATACTAAATTAAATAAAAAGTAACGGCTTTAAATAAAATTTAAAAAAAACAAAAAAAAACAAAAAAAAAACGAATAAGCAACTGGGGATATACTTCTAATTTATGGACTATTTATTACTAATATTGATTTGTAGCAAAGAAAAATTTCATTAATAGCCTCAAGAAAAATTACAAATTCATTTTCGACTTACTTAATTGTTTCTGGGGGGAAATGGTTGTGAAACTTGAGAGTTTGAGTAGGCACTGGTCCAGGTTTTCCCGTAACAGAATGAAGTAAGAAAGGGGAACTATGCTTCATTGAGCCAGCTTCTCCATTCGACAAACTACAATAATCAAAATACATTTTGTTAATTGAAAACAATAATATGATCTTAATTGAAAATTAAAATTGAAGAAACTTAATATAATGCATGTAAATTTTTATGAAATTTTCCTGTAAATTACAATCTCTAAAACTTGTAAGAAAAACTGAATATTTGTTCAGGGAATTTAAGAAACACTTAAGATGTGGGAATAATATTTCTGAATGAGAACCAGGCCCAAATATGTAAATGCCATAATTTATTTATAATTACATATATGATTATGGCCGTTTTTGTTCAAAGTATATGCCTGCAAAAAATAAAAAAATAAAAGTAACTACATTTAGAGATTGTAATACCAAACGGTAGAATGAACACAGGACTTGAGCCTACATTTTTTAACATCAATATTTACAGCATACATCATCCCCATTAAAGTAACTGCTCTTAAAATACCGATGTTAGAAAATATGCTAAGTTTAATTTAATAAACATCTGCTATATAAGAGAGACTTACCTTGATGTATCAGTCTCATGCCCATAAAATCCTTGGAGTTCCATAGATGTCAGCTGAAAATCGAAAAAGATTATAAAACATTTTAAATTATATTAATGCACAGTTAAAAGTCATTAAAATAAAATAAAAATTGAAAACATTAGAAAATTGTTATAAAACTAAAAATGTCGTAAACTGCTCCAAATAAAGTGGAAATTCTCTCAGCATATGCTAATCAAAGAACAGACCTGAGGCAAGAGAATATCTGGCAGGATTTTGAAGAGTCCAATATCCAAAACTGACTCTGCATAATAACTGAAAGTATCTGGTATTATGAGAGTCATTAACTTGGCCTTCATAAATTTCAAGAAGATCTATAATATAATCTATAATAGATAATACAGTTACTGTATGGCGGTAGGTATTCCTTATAAAAACAAGAAATTGAAATTACCATACATACACACACACACACAAAAAGGAAAAAAAAAGTGTGACTCTTAGACAATTTATCTAGATTAAAAGAATCATTAGAAAAGGAGCCTCCCTCAATCCTAACTAAAAGATAGGAGCATCTTCCCTTGAGATATAAATATCTACAAGAAATTGTCAAATAATTTATTTTTTGAGAATCGCTGCACAAGGATACACTTTTTCTGTCTAAGATTTATTTATAATTTAAAACTGAATTAAACCTATGTCATTCAGCTAATGCAAATTCCATTTTAATATTCGCTCAGTATCATAATGAAGAAATCAAAGAAGCAAAAAATTGTACACATACTTGTCCTCTCTGATTGAAGTTTAAAGAAAAAACCTTCGTCATAAATCTTTATATTATTAATTTGCAAAAAAAAAAAAAAAAAATAGTTTTTTAGAAAATGATTACTATTATTATGTTCAACATAGAAAACAATTATTTTATGCAAATGGAAGATGGTCTCCATAATAATAGCAATTCAAGAATAGCCAAGAAGGAAATTCTTCAAAGCTCCCAGATTAAAAACAACATGGCAATTAGAGACATACTATAATGGACTCATGTCAATACAAATTATTTCAAAGATATAGATGGTAAGCATGTTTTGAGAAAATTGACAGATATAATATAAAGAGTTATTTCCACCGATAAATATACAACCAATATGCCTAGAAGAATCTGTCTTCATTGGCTGTCTTCAGCTTTCTAATGGTGAGCACTTTCACCAAGGGTCAGCCTCCCTTGGGCTGAACATAGTCTCAAATGCTTTTTCAGGCACTGTCTCATGTTCAACTCTTGTAAAAACTTAATCAAACAACCAAGAGTGCCAGTGAAAGTTTAAGAGACCATGTTTGGCCCCGAGGATGGCAGTCCCCTTCTGAAAGCACTCACAATTAGAATGTGGAAGGCTGCCAATGAAGACGGATTTTTATAGGTATATTAATTGACAGAGTCTTGATGAAGAGTACCAAACCCTCTTTAGAAATATTGTAGAATCATAGAAGAAGAATAAAACTGAAATGAAAGATAAGATTTATATTTAGTCATGTTTTGAAACACTGAAGGTCAAGTTTTTGTTCATGTTTTGTCACATAGATGTACTTTAGAAATTTATGTAGCTACCATACACTCAAAAGGCAGTTTGACAAATCAAAGAAGAAAAAAAATTGTACAAAGTATGTACAAAAACTTGACTGACTACCTCTAGAAAAATGTCATTTATTTTTTCAAAAGGAGAAACATTAAATAGCTTCAAATAAATTATTAGATAGTTTAATTCATTTAATATTACAAATTTAATTTTATAGTTTAAAAAATTTTTTTTTCATTTACCTTATCAATATCTTCTGCAGGTGTAAATAACACGGGCGGTTTTGTCAAATCAGCCATACTATAAAATTCAGACCTTTCACAAGCTGGATGATAAAGCTCTTCTATTTTCTTCCTACCAGTAGCTGCCATTTTCCTTTTTGCAGCTCTTCGTTCTTCATCTCTTGTTTTCCTTTCAGCTCCCTATTAAATATAGAACTTAGCATCAATAAATATATACACAAAAAATTGTATGTAATACGACAAACAATATTAGACAATAACAATAATTTTAATGTTCAAGGTAGAAATATCATTATTCTTATACAAAAAAGTTATTATCTTGAAAAAATAATTTAATTACCTTATCACAAAATACTTTTATCTGGCAATAACCTCTATGAACAACAGGCCCATCCCTTGGGTCTTCATAAGTATCAATTTGGATATGTAAAGGTAATCCCTGAAAATAAATAAATGATTTACCATTGAAAATATGACTAAAATAAGTACATTTACATATATTTATGAAACAGTGAGTTTCATTTAAACATAGCTTTATAACTATGAATTTACCTTCACTCCTTTCTGACTGCTGAAATCCGTGCTGAGACACTGAACTGCAATATTTAGCTGAAGAAAAAGAAAGGAATAAATCAATTATCACATCCATAATGTGTACAAAGGTTTTAAAACACCATTATAATTATTAATAATAATCTTATGAAAATTTGTGCACAAGAGATACATAAAATTATTATTATGTATATTCTATATACAGGGAACAGTACAATAGAAGTTAACTCAAAATAAAATCTTATGAAAGCTAAATGATAAAAATATAATAAATAAATCACTCATTCAGATACACTTACTAACACACAAACCTTTTGGGTGCATGTGTTTATGAGCGTTTGTATGTTCAAAACAAAATAGATTTGATGGTGATACATACATAGGTTTGGTAGACCACATAGGAGTATTATGTAGAAGGGAAGGGGGAATAAATGAGTAAAAATTTAAAAGAGGTTTGGATTAAATTTTACTTCTTTAGCTTAGCTGGGCTTCATTAGCGAAGATGCCTAATGTTTTCTTACCAAAATTAAATTAAATTTATAACTAAATAATTCATTGATAAAGATTTTTTAAATCCTTATAATAATATATAATAAAATAATTCTGTTTATTTAACTCGGTTAAAACTCAAGTTAACTCAGAAACTTGAAGACCATGCATTTAGGTATGATGTAATTAATATAAGGTTTTTTAGGGTAATTTGTTAGACTGCTAGCTCAACATTTTAAATATCCTTATATTTTATTACAGAGTTTAATTAATCAATTATTATACCCAGATGGGCCAACTACAAGAAAGTTATTCATTTTCTCAAGTCTCAGTTATAAGTTCAAGACTTCTGGAAAATTATATAAAATCATGACTAATTATTTTCCCAAAAATATAGGGGTAAAATACAGTTAAATTAGATCAGTTTACTAGAATGAACATTTTAAGCAAGTAATAGTTCCATCCATTCTTCTATTAATCAGAACTATAATTCATTAATATTATTCATTGTATATACAGCCATGTATTGCTCTTATCACTATTTATTCATAAAAAATTTTATAGGAACTATTTTGCTAATTAAATGTTAAATGTGATTTAGCTCAGTTAAAGTAAAATGAGTTTAACAAGTTTACAGGGCTTTTGACACCCTTTTAAAAAATCAATAAAAAATTTGGCACATTAAAATAATGTCTCATTCTCATGAATCATCCTGTTCTGGTTTTGTTTTTATAGATAACTATCCCACAGGGATGTTTTAGCTTATGCATAGCTTTTAAAACAGCTCATAGTTCTTTTAAGTAAACTAATTTTAAGTAACTAATGTTTAATTTAAATAAAAACAGTTTCTTTTTTCTAACTCCTAAAATGAATGATGGGTGGAATAATTCAATAGGAAATAAAAATTTAAAAACCAAAATTAGAAGCTTTGAAACTTATACACTATCTAATTGCAAAATTAATTATTTATGGGCTTATTTTTATGATGAAGCCTCATATGAGAAAAAATACAATACATTTTTAAACCTCAAAATAATAAATAAAGATTAAAAATCTTCAAAATTTAATTTTTGGCAATAGTTTAGTATTTCATAATTCCTTACCTTGGCTGAACTCTCAAGAGGGTTCCAATAAACAGCTATCGCATTATGAGCTACTTCTTCTATGCAGCCAACAAAACCAACACTATTTTTGGTGTCTGAAACAAATTTTATTTAAAGTAAAGTATATTATATTAAATTCAAAAACCAATGATTTACAATTACAATATTTTATTCTAATACATTTAATCAATAGGATCTTATGCTATATTTTACTTTTGATTCAAAGAAAATACATAGAGACATTGTTTGGGACAATAAATATAATTCTTAAATAAGAGATAGTAGTTCTTCATCCTGTTTATTATTATTAATTTTGATTAAGTTAATGGATTTAAATATTTTACGAATTAATTGTTTCATCATACAAGACTTAATTTTAGTTCATCTTAATACATATATGGAATGTAGTTTCATGAATCTCAATCATATATATGATTCAGATTCATGAAACTCCATTCTGTTCTAAAGATTAATATTGAAAGGAAAAAGAAAAACTGCTGATTCAATGAGTTATTATAGCGAGTTTAGCTGCAGGTTAATGTATCTCTAGTTCAGCAACCCTTAATATTACAAAAAAATGTCATGGAAAAATTTAATTTTGATTCTGTACTTCAAATTTAAAGAGTAGTAAATTACCATGGATAAAGAGAAAACTAATCTATGAATATCAGGAGGTAAAAAAGAGCTGATTTCACTACTTTCTTTTATAGGACTGTATTTTCATATATAATTATTAATACTTCTCAATTTTGATATAGCCTCTTTTCTGATACTTTACTTTATTACCAGTCCATAAATAATAAAACTAATAAACTTGCGTTCCATATAAAGTTTATTTATGCAATGATCCTGTTTTTTTTTTAAACCTTTCCCTTTCGAGCATAACCTACAAGTACCATTATCATAATTTTAACCTATTAAAGCAATAATTTAAAAAAATTGTTTTAAAACTGTTGAGAGACCTTAATGAAATAAGGTATTGAAGAACATAATTAGATGAGACAAGGGATGAGAAGTTAGCTTCTCAGAAGGTGCTTTACTTAAAAAGGCATTAATTTCTAGAAGTATGGCTATCGCTTCTTAAAAACTATATATGCTATGTATTTAATGTATGCCATAGCAAAGTACATAATAGCTTATCTTATATTTACTCCTGAAAAGCAGAAACCTTCGAGATGCCATTGGCATACAAGAGAGGGATTGGAATCGCTTCTGTAGAAGCTTTCACATTTTTTTACTTTATTATTCTTCTTCTTTTTAGTAAATAAAAAAAAATTGCATTAACGCCTTAAGCAAGGGCTTCTTATCTCTAAGACAGATTTCAGCTATTGGCAATTACCCTATTGATATAGGAGTCCACTACACCATACGGTTGGTTTTGAAAAAATGGTGTTTCATAAGTTGATTGTGCATTTTCATGAAATAAGTTTTAATAAATAATTTTATTAAGTTGAATGAAGTAAATTAGTATGTTTAATGAAATATTTTATTTTATTTCCTCTGATTTCTGAATTTTTATTTTTAATTGTTCTATTTTTCTTTTCCACAGGGAAAGATAAGGTGCTAAAGTGACTGGAAAGAAGGAGGCCTATGACAAAAATTGCTCAAAAGAAAAAAAGTCAAGCCATTTAAAAAAACAGCATAAGGGGCAGGAGCTGATGCGCCAAATTGTTAATCGAGGGGAACCTGGAGACGGAGAAATTGGGAGGGTTAAAACTTTAGATGTCACCAAAAGGTTTTATAAATGAAATAAAAATAAACCAATTTAAATTCACATCTTATCAAGTACCTTGATGTTGACAAAAAAAAATTTATTAATAATGAATCATATTATTGAATTGAAATAAGGTGAGGATAAATAACCATATTATTACACAAGTAGTGGTTGTACTACATGAGAGGGAAGAATTTATTCTTAAATAATAATATTGCAAATGTTACTTGATGCAATGAATAGAACAAATACTTAATTTTTAATTGTAGTCTTAAGAATGGTACATTGTTACCAAAATGTTGCCATTTTTTTAAATGAATTATTCAACATTAGGATCTCTTATTCATATCCTCAATCTACATTAGAATTTTTTTACATTAAGATAATTAAAAAAATTAGTTCTATTATTCATATTACGAAGAAAAGTTTGGTGTCATGATATAGTTTGCTGGTTTAAATTAGAGAGTAAGCTTGTTCGGATACATTACTAGTCTTAAATGAATTTATTGTTTTTACCAATGTTATATCCTAAACATACTTCTGATATGTTCATGGATTCCTTGAATCGTATAAACAAATGGTTTCTGACTTGTAAGGGAGCATCATTGAACCGGCTTTCAATCTCTGGCAAAAAATTAATTGAGAAGTGTATTCTATTGTTAAATAAACTGAACTTTTATTCTTCAAGAATAGTCCATTGTAAGTCAGTGCTTTCCCTGCAAGGAACGTTTGGATAGTATTTAGTGTTGGAAGCTAGCAAGTGGTTACATGGAATACATATGCTCCCATGCAAATGAACTAATCCCAGGATTCTTGATACGAGCTCATTGCAGCCTTAGAGGTATCGAATACTTTTGAAAGTTGGGTTGAAGGGTTGAACGTTGAGGCAGCAAGGTTTAACTGTGCTTTAACCGGCAAAAAATGGACTTATCTCAGGGCCATTGGTGCTAGTACTTTCTATGGCATTTAGAAGTGAGATCAGGTTGAACATGAGGCAATACAGAATATACCTTGAAGCTGGAGTTGATGGGGTGAACGTTGAGGCAGCAAGGTTTATTTGCGCATGCTGCTAGCAAAAGATGGACTAATCCCAGGGAATGTTGGTACTAATTCTTTCTATAACATTTGTAGCTTCAGTGAGATGAGGCTGAACGTGTTGCAATACGGAATACACCGTTGAAGCTTGAGTCGATAGGGTGAACGTTGAAGAAGCAAGGTTTAACTGCGCATGCTGCAAGCAAAAGCTAGAAAATCCCAGAAATTTTGGTACTAATTATTTCTATAACATTTGTAGCTTCGGTGAAATGAGGCTGAACGTTAGGTAATACGGAATATACCGTTGAAGCTTGAGTTGATGGGGTGAATGTTGGGGCAGCAAGGTTTAACTATGCATGCTGCAAGCAGAAGATGGACTAATCCCAGGACCATTGATACTAGTACTTTCTGTAGCATTTGTAGCTTCAGTAAGATGAGGCTGAACGTGAGGTAATACGGAATACACCGTTGAAGCTGGAGTCGATGGGGTGAACGTTGAAGCAGCAAGGTTTGACTGCGCTTCAACTGGCAAGAGATGGACTAATCCCTGGACCATTGATACTAGTACTTTCTATAGCATTTGTAGCTTCAGTGAAATGAGGCTTAACGTGAGGTAATACGGAATACATCGTTGAAGCTTGAGTCGATGGGGTGAATGTTGAGGCAGCAAGTTTTAACTGCGCATGCTGTAAGCCATAGATGGACTAATCCCAGGATTCTTGGTATTAGTTCATTTTATAACATTTGTAACTTCAGTCAGATCAGGATGAACGTGAAGAGATGCGGGGTACACTAGCAGAGGAGGCTTGGGTCGAAGGGGCGAACGACCTTCGTTCACTCGATAACCCTTAATTATTAGCTGTTGAGCCTCTGATGGGACCGATTAGGTAAGTAGTTTTGCCAGAGAGATGATTTTTTTTTCTTTTCTCTTCTGTCTCCCTTTTTTAAATAGTGTTGAGAAAGATCTTAAAAGGGACAAATTGAGCATCCGTATTAAGCAACATACTGATTCAGCAGTAACTGAATGTTCATCGTTGTACCAGATTTGTTTTAGAATGAAAAATATCCTGAGAAATATTCTTATTATTCACTAATGCCGACGTTTACGTTTCGATTGAAAGCAATAGAGTATTGAGCAGAGAATTTTTTTTGGCTCCTTTTATGAAGGATTGAAGAAGGGTTGCATACAATTGTCAGTTATGTTAAGGTATCAACTTGAATAGCTGGATATGTTAATTTATTTTTTAATAAAATGAGCTGAAGCGAGAGAGGAGAAACGTATTACTGTAGTTCCAAAATAACTGCTATTAATATGCTAAAGAGGTATTACTTTTCTTCCTATTAAGAAGAGAAGAACTTACCTGCATCAAGGATTCGCTGCTTCACGCTATGCTGTCGGCCGTGCCAAAATTGCCATGCCTTTATCTCGTCCTCTGGGCTCTTCTCCTCCCGGAACATCAGCATCACTACACTCTGTAACAAAAGTTTCAGCGTTATTCCAGCTACTATTTATATATTTATGTACATTATAATGAAAACATTTCTAAAATGCATCTATAATTTGAAATTAAATTTGGATATCTTCCAAGTACAAAATATGAAAGTTTTTTTAAAATTTTTTTCTCGAATATGGTTTATAAGAAAATAATTAAAAAAAAAAAGAAGACACATACGTATTCTGTGACATTCATTAATGCCTAATGCCCGTATAATTTAGAATAGTAGATAATATACATTAACTTTTTCTTTAATTTTAAATTAAATATTTCCAAAAACCACAATATTTCAAAATTCCTAAAGTAAATGTTTATTTTCAACATGCACAATAATAGTAAATAGTAAATAATAGTAACTAAAAAGAAATATTCACAATAATAAAATACTACTCAAAATAGCGATTTGCTATATTTTTTAACTTGAAAAAGAAACTCAAGGTAGATGACTTTCTAAGCCTAATTTTAAATAGTATATTGTCCAATGCATGCTGCCTAAACTAATTCATCAACTACAAATTAATAATAATTAATTTTCTATTTGAGAACACTAAGGTTCGATGTGCAAGACGCACTTGACACTGGTCACGCACAAGACGTTGGTCTGATAATATTGCTGTGGTGTTTTTATTATTGGAGTCGACGTGTCAAAGATATTTCTGAAGAACTTCTTACTCATACATTTTTTTTTTTTTTTTATCGGGAAATATAATTAGACAAGGGCAGAAAAATCCTCTCGTCCACCATAAGCCAAAAAAAAAAACTAAAAATAGGAGTTTATTCTTAAATCTTCTGTTCCAACTTCAAACCAAAAAAACTAATTTTCTAATTTCTTTGCTCATACTCATTTTAGATACTTAATACTTACTTTATAGAAAATATGTAAAAATTTCAGTAGAGGTTTAGAGAGAGAATTGAGATTTACAGCAATGATGAATTTCAGATAATACTCTAAAACTCATTTCTGCTTGGGTATGCCAGCTAACAGAAAATAGAAAGGGTAGGAAGGTGTGTGGGAAATTGACTTATGAAAGTACAGAAAGGATAAGTTAAGGTTGGAATGAAAAACAGCACTTCAAGAAGGATGGAGAGTCCTGGCACCTTCCACAGAGTAATAGCTGCCTTCTGCAGGTCCAAATCACTAGCTTGAAACAGCCATCGATCCACTAAAGAAATCTTATGCCTCTAGATTAAATAGCGCTCCACGATACGTGTCGAAGAACCTCCAGGAAAGAAAGGAATATAAATAACATCTTACATGCTGCCCCGCCTTCTTTCCTTGGGCAAAGTTATTTAAGAACGGAAGTAAATAGATTCCTGGAGGTATCTCTGCTATCCTGCCTAAAGTATTCTATATAGAGCGCCTTCCTTTGATATTATAATATCCTATAACTATCATACCTTCTATTATCCGTCTTCATAGGTTTCTGCAAACCATCTTCTGTTGGCGAGCGCTTTCGGACATTGTCCATCCTCGTGGCCCAATACATGTGTTCACTGTCACTGTCTGTATTCAACTGTTGAACAGTTATATACAGGAGTTGAATACAGACAGTGACAGTGAACACATGTATTGGGCCACGAGGATGGACAATGTCCGAAAGCGCTCGCCAACAGAAGATGGTTTGCAGAAACCAATGAAGACGGATAATAGAAGGTAT
>KZ807907.1:164364-179727 GCA_000696205.2 Oncopeltus fasciatus | reverse complement strand
GCTGGCTACTCAACCCTATATATATCTTTCTGTCTTGTATATATATATATATATTTCTGTCTGTCTGTTTCTCTAATATAGGGGAAATTCATTTACCTAATTCTACAAAATGAACACAACTATGCCTTTAATTTGTCTTTAGAGGTTTTAACAGGATAGGAAATACAGATTTATATGCATTATACGAAACATTAAGAAGTGGAAGAGAATAAAAAGGGAGATAGAGAAAATGAAATGCATAGGAAGAACCAGTAGATATCTTATAGAGTGATTCCATACATTTTCCAGCTTGGTAAAATATGTCCTCCATAGAGAGCATACATTTTATGTAAAAGGGAGCAGGGAGCCTGGCGTATTAAGGAGGCTGGAGCCTGGCTCGCTAAGGCCACCGGTCATTAATGCAAAACGGAGGGGAACAAACCTGTCAGAGTGGGGAGATAGCTGGAGGGAAGTGGAAAGAGATTCAGACGACACCAAATGGCAAGCACCTTAGAAACCGCGCAGAAACTCAATATGTGAGTCACGCACGAGTCGAGTAAACTTCCAGGAGGGGCATAGATTGGTAGTGCTAATGTCCCATTTACAATTAAGTACTTATTTTTTTATCTGGCTTGCCGAGATCGACTTAAGCTCGACAGAACCCAGGTGACACCAATTGTCCATTTGCCCAATAAGTGTCGAGAAGAGTGAAGAAGGACTATGGAACCCACTGTTTCAAATGGCTGACACTTGCTCCTTTTAAATTTCCCACTTACCATGAGCTCCGCCAGTCCATAGTAACAAGTCCAGTCTTCAGAGAATGTAAAATTCTGAGCAAGTGAGAAGTCTTGCCAAGCGGGGTACAAGTTTCTGCTTGATTGGGACACTTCTCTAGTCAAAAGTGTTAAGAGTAAAATGGATTCAATGAAAAGTGTTTTGTTTGACTTTCACCAGCTTCAAATTCTCACAGATCTCCACTTCCCCATTGACACATTATTATCAAAAACATTGGGGCAATAAAGTATTTGTATTTGAAGGATTGTGTGTAGTATTAATATAATCTATTTTGTATCTTGACCTATGTGTATTGACTCCATTTTATTATACTTTGCATGCTATATTTATATTTTATTTATTTTAAGTTATGCAGAATTCACATTATGAATCTATTGAGATTATTTTTATTGTGCGTGGGTTCATTTATTCATTAAAGTAAATCTTAATTTATTCTCAGCTACTTAATCTGGATAAAGATTTAGAAGCTAAGACCTGATAAAACCTGTTCAATCTGAGAATGAAAATGGAAATTCTGTAAGTTTAACGGATCCTTTGATTAGAATATTTTTGTATAATTTTTTCATAAAATTACTTTATTTAATCTATATCTAAGTAACTATTCTGTACTGGCTTTTTTTTTCTGGAATATTTAAAAAGATGATCTAAGTCCAAATATTAGTGATTCTGATAATATTTATTCATTGTATATTTATTACTTTCTGTTGTTTTTTTTCCTTTGGCGAAATTTCTAGAAATGTCTTCCGATGAATGGGGAACATTTTGAGTTATTCAAAAATATTAACATAATAAAATTGTATTATTTTTCAACCTTAAGCAATTTCTGTCCCGTACATATTTTTCTCTTTCTAATTGGATCGGTTTTTTCAATAAGCTTTCCTCAATGAAGTACACTTATAAGTTCTTAGCATCATAATATGTTTTGTTAACTTCACAATTTACTTCTTCCACGGTGTCTTCTAATTCCTCTAAAATACCAACATTATTTAGTTCATAATTTTTATTATAAAAAAAATTAAAAATAAGGGAAGAATTTCGCTCATATTATGTTACTTACTTTTATTTAATAATTTTTTTTATTAACTGGAAGCTGTATATGCATTCGCATAATGTAGTAGGTGAAGTCTGCCTGCTAAAGGAGGGGACGTGTGAGATTCCGTTGGGCTGAGGGCGACAGCGACCGTCAGATCCTATCTCCAGGGGCCGAGGGGAGCGAAGGGCCGAGACCCACGACACTCCGTCCTCTGCATCCCGTAAAAACAAGACCGACCAGTTTTTTTATTATTTTCTTTTACCTCCTTTTTTTCTTTCAATCTTGTTTGATTAGCCCCCCCTCCCCCCGCGCCATGGCGCTCCTGTCTTGATCTAGTTAGCACGCCAGCCAGAAGCGCATTAACCTCCCCTCCTTCGGCCGAGACAACCCGTCCGCTCCTTATATCGGACTGTTGCCATGAAGAAACGCTTTCCGTAGCAGGCTCTCCTCTTCTTAGAGTTCTAGCTGAATGAGGTTTATCGGCGAGTCGCCCCGTCCTGCTTTACATTTAACAATGTACATAATTAACCGTGGGGAAATACTGCAAATTAGTGGGTCCCATGAGTCGAATAAACTAAAAAGGCCATGTTGCAAGCGAAAAAGCGCACCAGAGTAGCTCATCGAATCCATTAGGGTCAATCATGGAGCTGCGGGTTCAAATCCAACCCTTGGCAAACTTTTATCCACAAATAAAAGCTTCTCCTGAGCCATGGATATTTAGAATGGAATGGCAACCTGTAGATAGACCCTCCCTATATGATCATGAGTGACAGAAAGAGAGGCTAAAAGTTATTAAAAAAAAAAAGGAATTATGAGAAAAGTATAGACAATAAAGCTGAGACTGAGAAAGATTTAGAGAGTTCCCAGACACCTACTTAAATATCAAATGGAGAGTTTTTTTTACCGTAGATAAAATTATTAAATGTATAGTGTGTATAAAAAATACACATTTTTTAAATTGTATTTTTTAGACCTACCTTGACCGAATCCCAACAAAAAAAACAACATCTAAATATCTTCCTTGAAATGTGTTTTTTTTTGTTTGTTTTTTAGTAAAAATGTTACAGAACATAACATTATATGATGTTGCTTGACATTAACGTTAAGTCATTTTCTATCGCAAACCAACTGAGGAATGATGAAAGATTGTTAATTACCGCTTTCCCGACAACCTACTCCCGCCCCACCCATTAACAATTAATGTTAAGAAAATTGTCTAACACCGAATTTGGTTTTTAATTCTTTAATGTGTGGCTGGCTACTCAACCCTCGTATTTGTTTTTAAACCTTAGAAAATCATATTTTCCACGTCATAGTTCTTTTTTCTTTGTAATAACGAAGAAATGAGTAAGTAAGGTTTTAACTTAGCCCTCTAACCACTAAAAGGTAGCCTGATAGATAAAAGGGAATTTCGTTTTAGAATATTCAGTAAAAAGAAAATAATTGGTTTAATGATTTGGTTTTTTTTAAATTTGTTAATATTTTAAGGATTTTCAATTATAATACAATTTCTTGGGAAATAAGTTAAATTTCTCGTTTCTCATTAAAAGCATTAATATATTAATGAAAAATTAGTTGTTACGGAAAATATTTTTTAAAACTAGATGCTAGGATAATAACGAAGCTATTATCGAATATACAGAAAATATTTAGTTCATAAAGAGTAGAATGGGATTAACAAAACATGAAATAGGAATAAAAATTATAATTGTAGTATTAAAATAAATAGTAAATATACACGAATTTATATTTTAATGGAGATTTCCACAACATTCACAAATTGAGTCATTTGATGATTAAAATAATCAAGATTGCTTATAACATGGTAAAAATATTTTAAATGCGGTTACCAGGTTTTATGAATAAGTAAATGAAAACTTCAGATACAAGATTGAAAAATTTATAAATTTTTCTATTTTACTAGATATTATTCATATGCTCCTTTTACACAGTATTACCATAATTCCATTACTATGCAATCCAGGGGCATGAAAAAGATAAAATAAAGACGGAAAAAAAAATCAATTTTAATGATGATCCCAGACCTGAAATTCTACGTATCAGAGGTATAACTCGAAATGCTCAGATTTTTTTTTTTTTTTTTTTCAGGCTCCGAGCCCATGTAGACATTACTAACTACCTGACAGGAACCTGTCAAGAAGAAATCATCCCTTTGACGGCGGCACAATGGCCCAGTTTGACTTGACGATGTAATATCCGAGTGAGATCTCCATACCAATGGGCCGACTGCTACACGGATCAAAGGGAAAATAATAATAAAGGCGATAAAAAAAAAAAGGTGAAGGAGAGGGAGGCGCGGAAGGGTGCAGGCCGGGTGGTCCCACACTTCCAGAGGGTTGTCTTCCTGCACCTTGGCCCATAAATAAATTAATGTTATCGTGAGAACCCTTCCTTCTACTTAGCTCTTCTTCTTTCTCCTCAAGCCACCCCAAACAGACACGATGTGCAACAAGGATTTACTCCAACAGTTTCTTTATCTTAGAAACGAATTTATGAAACCAAATAATAAATAAAAGAAATTGAATATTTTAAATTAAATGTATGTAAAGAATCAGCCATGTGTAAAAGCTGGTTTTGTATTGTACAACAGTGGAAAAATGGTTGTACAAAAATAATTTTAGTCAACAAGCAAGATTATAATAACTTTATGGCTTATTTGTTTCAGCAAATGATGTAATTCATCTAAAAATATCTTACCTAAAATTCTTTGAAAAATACAATTTTGCAAGACTGGTCAAATCAATTGTTGACAAATTGGTGTTAGATGTGTGTGTTCATGACCAGCCTTAATTGTCAGATTAACTGCTTTATATATTACGATTAATATTTACAAAATGTTATTACTAGCAGATAAATCAAAATTACTATACCCTATGTACTTAGTAGCTTATTAAATTCCAGCTAAATAAAAAATTAGCTTATATCTATTTTGGCATTAGAAACAATCAGAAGATACAAAACATTTTTTTTTTTTTTTGTTAAATGCTGAAATCTATGTTTAAAATATAAACAACAAACTTAAAACTTGACTTTTCAAAAACTATTATAATTCAATTAAGTACATTACTATAAATCAAGGTTTTATACATTTATTTAAAAATTAAAACTTACTTTTAATAAATAAGTGAATAACACAAAATAAGAAAACCATTGACAGCTAAGAATGATAATATTCTTTCGAAGTTCATCAATGAAAATACAGGACAGGTACCTTGTGTACCATCTGCTAAGTTTTGCTGCCTCTACGAAAGTATCATAGAAAAACTGCCTCGCGATGTATTTATGGAATCAATGTTAATAACATTACTTTGGAGGTTTTAAAATTTGCTGATAACCGCAATTATCGTATTTTATATCTATATCGTTATTTAATCCGTAAAAATGTAAGAGATTTAAAAACAAGTTCCAAAATATATTGAGGAAAAGAAAGAAAATTGGCCTTAAAATAAAATTCATCAATAAAAAAAGATCATTCTGTACAGGGAAATAAATTGGGAGAATGTAGAATCAGTTAAAGCATTTTAAAATTGAAATAAGGGATACAAAGAAAAAAATGCAATCCAAAGAAAGACTAAAATCAAATGATTGTAAAGGAAAAATGAGTTTTTAACAAGGCAATCGGAAGGGCATTTACTAAAAATGGCAAATATACAAGTTTTCTGAGCAGCGTTGCCGTACATTCATTTTTAACGTACCAAAGGATAAATAATCTAAAGGGTTATTATGACTACCAATGAATGTAGAACTCTCATACCTTCTATTATCCGTCTTCATTGGTTTCTGCAAACCATCTTCTGTTGGCGAGCGCTTTCGGACAGGAGGAGGATAATGATGTCCGAAAGCGCTCGCCAACAGAAGATGGTTTGCAGAAACCAATGAAGACGGATAATAGAAGGCATGATAGTTCTATATTCATTGGTGGTAGAAATAATAATAACCCTTTAGAGAGTTGAATACAGACAGTGACAGTGAACACATGTATTCGGCCAGAAGATGGACAATGTCCGAAAGCGCTCGCCAACAGAGGATGGTTTGCAGAAACCAATGAAGACGGATAATAGAAGGCATGATAGTTCTATATTCATTGGTGGTAGAAATAATAATAACCCTTTAGAGAGTTGAATACAGACAGTGACAGTGAACACATGTATTCGGCCAGAAGATGGACAATGTCCGAAAGCGCTCGCCAACAGAGGATGGTTTGCAGAAACCAATGAAGACGGAGAATATAAGGTATGATAGTACCAAAGCATATGTTGAAGAATCAATCAAGTCACTATTATGGCATCACTCCTCTCTTCTTGTATTCGCCTGTTTTTGTATTCCTCCTGTCTGGTCTAAATGAGGACAGCTTCCGGAGCTTCTAAGTCCAACAAATGGCTAAGGCGAGTGACCGGGGTATGAGATATTTCTGTTACTATTTCAAGAGGAAATTAGAAATGACCTGTATATTTATTACCACGAAAGGAAGATGTTCCTAGCAGATATTGGAAAAGCAACCCTGGAAGTGAGAAGAAGGGGGGGGGGGGAAGACCCACTAAAGATGCAAGGATGAATTTATGATTCCATGCGAAGGTGCAACCTGCCTGCTTAATTAAGGCAAAGAAAACGGATTACCAAGAAATATCAATCAAATAAAACAAAAAAAAAAGACTGTGTATCTTTCTAGTAACTAAAAATGGCTCAAAAAATGAACGGCTTAAGAAAAAGAGATTTTTACAGAAATTACATTTTTTTTTCTTAATTTTTATATTAACAGATATAGTAGAACTAATGATACAAATCCAGCTGAGTTACTTTGGAGTAATTTGTTTTTAATATCGTTATGTATCGTGTATGAAAAAAAAGTTTTCTTAATTAATAATATTTACATTATACCCTGTATATACTGTAACTATGTATAAGTTTATATTACTATTTCGCACGTAGAAAATAGGAATTGCAATTGTTCTTTCTATATTAACGGTAACCCAATGATTGAAAAAGAATAAAACTTCCCTTATCTCATTGCAATTAAACTTAACATGAAAAAAGATTTCAAAAAAAAAAGTAGAGGGGGAGAGAACTAGGAGGGTGCCTACGTGAAGGGTAGGGAAGAAAAGGGATTATCTCTAGAAAATTCGTTTGGGCCCCCCAGGGAGGAAGGGCCCAGGAGAAATGGAGCGGAAGGCCGGTGTGCAAACACTCAAGCCAGCCCCCAGCACCCAACAGACCCCGGCAATAAATTATTTACAGGATCAAGAAGTCAGAGCAATACCCGACTTCATCCGATGAACAGGAGCAGGAATAGGGGCGAGTGAATCTAGCCAAGCGGTGGTTCACAACCCCATGTCTTCTGGGTGGCCCGTTGCTGCATTTATTCCTAAATGAACTCTTTCGGTTGGACAACTAGAAGTCCTCGAAGACATGAGGTAAATATCAATGGGGGAGGAAGAATACACAATTACGCACTTTCATGTTTCATCGTGCGAAAGCGGTTTTCGGAACTGACGTTTCCCTTGATACCCCAATATGTGCTCGTACGCATTCTTTCGAACTAAGCGCTTTCTAAATGTAAGTATATCAGCACCGATGGCGAAACATACATCCCGAAAGCCGTTTAGCATATTATTCAAAACTGGGATGTTCGCTGTACGCTCGTAGAACATGGGGTGGAAGAGGGAGGGTACATCGAGTGGAAAGAAGCTTTATTTCTTATGTACAAAATTTCAACTCACGTTGCAAACCATATCAGGGCCAATGGTGATGGTAAAATGCAGTACTTAAATCCTATATACAATAATCGATAATCAATAAAAGCAATATGTGATAGTGAATTGATACCGAACACGACTGTACAAAATAAGTTCAGACTTGAACTAATATTCATCAATTATAATTAATATTCATCTCTTCATCTAGTTAACTGGATTTCCTTAATTAATCTTCAGAAAAAATTAACACTTCTTAAATATAAAAATAAAAAAAATAATAATCACTATGGAAAGTGTCGAATTAAAGATTTTACCCCCCTTTTTTTTATACAATTTAAAATTTTTTTTTTTTTGCAAAGATGATTGTGTAAGAGTGTGCCACTACTTTAGCAAACGCTTCGTGAGTGAAACTTGAAGCGTACACACTAATTATGATAGGAATATGAGAGAAGCTATATTACTTATGTAGTGTCAGTCACTAATGGAGTAACCCCCTCCCCCCACTACGGAAATATTTTTGTCCTTATATATAGGGTTAAAATTATTCGGAGTTCGGTCAGCTGGCGTGGCGGCCAAGTAAGTAGGAAAACAGTGACATATCAATTATGCCAAGACTGAGTATCAGTGTATTAATTATTGGGATTCGGTCAGAAAATAGTGAAGTTAAAAGTCACATATAAACAAAAGTAAAATTTTTTTTTCTTTAAATAAACCCTAAAGATACTAAAGATTACTCTAGTAGTTTGCATGCATGCCGAAAAGTTGAAATAAAAGGAAAAATTCCTAACCTGACCTAACATAAATATTAATATCATTATTTTATTATCAATGTTTTCACATACAACATACAAATTAAAATAAATTTTTAAATACATTCATAGTTAATTATTTGGGTCTTGTTTAGATTAGGCCCGCCAGTTATTTTATATTGACATTTTATACAGAAATAAAATCACATGTTTAAATATTATTTAATTTAGTATTGTTTGTGTAATTTTTTGTACACAGTGCCCGATAGGACAAGAAAAACCTTGGAGGAGTGCATAAAAACATCAATTAGACCGGGTTCCATTACAATGTCTGACATGTGGAAGTCATATAGTGGGATAGAAGAAATAATTGGAAAGGATTACAAGCATTTTATTGTAAATCACTCCAAACATTTCGTGGACCAAGAGACCGGTGCTCACACTCAAAGAGTTGAGTCTATGTGGGCCAAAGCCAAAAGGAGAAACAAAAAGGAATGTGGGANATATATATATAGTTAAATTTTGGGTGAACCATTATTATAGCTTCCCCCCTTGTGGGATCAGTGAAGAATCGAGAAAATTCTTTAAAAATAGGGTCAAGCACCAGCTTGATTTCCTTACGGGAAATGAGCTAAAACATTACAGTAATCTTATAAATATTTTTTTGTGGTATTTAATCCCACGTAAATTTTAACAATTTTTAGTGCAAGGGAACAAAATAAAAAATCTAACTGTCCCAGCCAGTACTCGAACCTGGATCTCCTGCTATCCGGGTCGGTGTATTTTCCATTTATGCTACCGAGGCAAGTCTGATAAGTTATTAAATTCCCCGCACTAGTGTCGAGCGTCTAACCTCCGAGGTAGACGAATGTATGTTAGACTCTCGACACTAGTACGGAGAATTTAATAACTTATCAGACATTTTTAATTCTGTTCCCTTGCACTAAAAATCATTACAATAATCTTTAAATGAGAGCAACTTGATTCAGCATATTTCTTATGCTGAAACATACTCTCATTTAACACTAACAGCTAACGGAAATGTAAGCCTCTCATATTTCAGACGCGTGTATCCTGAAAGAATGTGGCTAAACAACCATTGGATTTCTGTTAGACCTCTTCCTATTTTTCTGTATTTGAATGATTTATTTACTTATTTTAAATGCATGAATATTTATGAGGCAGTAACGTGGGGTTTAAAACAAAATGGTTAAGAAAGATGTAGATGAAGCCTGGAAGTAATTCCGGTTCACCAGGAAGTCCTGGCAGTTCCTTGTTAAGTTATGATAATAATCTCGTATTGTAAAATATGATACTAACAGTGATTATTAATATAACTTTTTAACATTTTGTTTTGAGTATTTTAAACAATTCCATAAAATTTGGTGCATTGGTCTTTCAATGTAATCCAACAAACTATAAATTTTTGGTTGCATTGAAGAGCAAAAAAAAAACCGAAATAAAATCAAACTTGAATTCCAAACGTGGAATTATATGGTCTTACCTTTCCTTAAGAATAGACATCAAAAAGAGCACCTGAGGGGTACAATGCGCAGGAATAGAGAGAGGTCATAGGTAAATGGGGAAAAAATGGAAGGACCCATAATTTTTTACTTATGAGTGAAGTCAGAGCAGGAGATAAGACCAATCAAGGCAACGTGTGATAGAAAAAAATAAGAAAAAAAAATGCTCACAAGTGGCTAAACAGGTGGGTGCTTGGTAGCTCAGGGGATCCGTTCGGGTCTCGCAATCCTGACGCTGCGGGTTCAAATCTCGCCATTGGCAAGCTTTTATCTATAAATAAAAGCTTGTCTTGAGACATGGGATGTATAGAATAGGGTGGCAATCTGTAGACCGCCCCTCCCTGAACGACCTGGAGGCTAACACACACACACACACACACACACACACACACACACACACACAAAATGTTGCTAAGCAGAGACAGAGGGAGCGTTATAAAAATTTAAAATATAACATTTTTTTTTTTTTTATATCAATTTACTACTTTTTTTTTGTACTTCTAGAAGAGTGGGGAAGAGGGCTTTAAGGGCGACATTTAGCTTGTTCTCCTCTTGTGGCGACTGACAAACTAACATTAGCCTACATTAAGTTTTACACACCCTTAACAGTCTTGATTACGGTCTTCGGACTTAATTGGAAATCGGGAACTAATGTTTTTCAAAAGGGATTATTATCATCCCTCCGGGAAGATGGAGGAAGGATCCAGCTTGTTTACATGCAATCTCCTACAGAGATTTTCGTTGCCATTAAATAAAATTAATTATTCATGAGGAGAGAAAGAGAGAGAGAGAGAGAGTGAGAGTGTGTGAGAAAGGGAGGAGGGGGTGAAAGAGAGAGAGGGGGGGAGACAGCGCCATCCATGTGTGAGTAGAGGAAATAAGGCGACTAAGCACTCTGTTTTTTTCGCATATATTTACAACAGATTTCACAGCACGGTCTCAGAAGAGAGAGCACGAACAGCACTGGGATATTCTCGGAAGGAACATGAAATATGAACAGTCTGTCCTATGGAAGGGACAATGGAAAAAAAAAAAATCTTAACCTGGGACGATTATTACGGAATTATGTGGGATGGGGTGAGTCACACGGTTCCGTGTCCATACAAATACACTCTGTGGTTTTCCCGAGAAAGAAAAATATATTCTTTGTTAGCGAAACACTTAAAGACGACTAATAGTAAATGTAAATAACAGCGCTCTCAGGCAATAAAGGCATGGAACTTCATTTATTTAATTAATCAGTAGAATCACTGATTTAACTGTAACACATGCAGCTTAAAAACGAGCTCTGCATAATGGCGACCTAAATACGTAGAAATTCTTCGGGAGGAAAGTAATAAAAATAATTTCAGGGAGAAAAAACAGATAGAAATCAGGTTATTAGAGATTTCCTACAGATTAAATGAGAATGGGTTAACCAAAGAAATGTATATCTGGGGTAAAAGACGAACAAGGGGAAAACCAAATGTAAAGAAATCCCGAAAAAAAAAAAGTTTTGGAATTTGCTAGGCCTAAGAATGATAAATGTTAGGAAATGAAGAGGCAAAAGAAAGAAAGAAAAAAAAAATTCACCCTTGACGTCAAGGCTTCTCGGGGCTGTAAGGCAGAAAAACATAATATAGTAAACATGAAAATATCGTATAAATCAGTTTCATTGGAGAATTATTTTCCTCCTCGCGTTTTGATAGAGGGAAACATTTAGTATGAGATAATTCCCTGTCTTTTTCTCAGTGTCAACCCAAAAATCAATTTTACTATTATCATATGTGAAAATTCTGATTTCAGCATCCTGAGGATACCATGGACGAGTATTTTACTTATCACCATTTCGAAAAAAAAAAAAAAAAAAGCGCAAAGTAATGCTACTTAGTCTTATGCTAATCGCATTCTATGTATACACTACTGTTTAAGATGGTTCGCAATGATAGGAAGCAGGTAGAAGCAGACGGTGCCTACCGTTACGCGTTCCCATGAGGAGGACAATAGCCGGTGACAAATAATTTATTACTGTTGGTATTAGGGGGGTTGTTGCACCCCTCGCCGGCTTCTATGCTAATTGCTAGACAACCCGCAACACTTGTTCTGTAATCTGATCTCAGTGAGCAAGGTACACAACCCCAGGAACCATCCGGCGGAAAGGGGCCGACCGAGCATGGAAGCGATGACAGCCGGAGGAAATGCACCTCTTACCCCCACCGCCCCCTCGGAGTTTTCGCTTAGAGCTACAAGGTCAGCGTTCAGAATACAAACTGGGAATATGAGATAAATAAATACTGGGGATGAAGAAGACAGAGGTCCGAATCAGCGGCTGAAGGGAGGTCGGATGCCTGGAGAAGGGGAAAGCACATGACAAGTAACATATGCATGAGCGACACCTTTCCAATTAAAAGAAGATGCATGATAACGGGAAACAAGAAAACACAGACACATCATCAAACCTAGGTTTAGGAATCACTCCTCCACCTGGAGTTTTTTTTTTCCAAGTTTAAGTATCTTTAGGAGTGGGGTCAATAAGCCCTTTCTCCCAGCATAGTGATGTTTATTTTTTGTATATTTATTTACTATTTTGTACGTTTATTGTTTTTTTGTATATATCTTCTCTGTCATCAAATTGAAAATGTTTATTTGAATATTGTAATAAATAAAGATTTATCGAGAATAAGAATCAAATCACGGAACCTTCTAATTTGTTTTCATTGTATCTGTTTTTTAATGACGTATCCTTCCAGTAAATAAAGCCGATGAAAGGTAATTTTTGTGCAATTTGAGAAAATATCACAAATTAATTATTATGTAAGTCTATGTAAGTAAACATATAAAAGCATGGCTTTTTAAGAAAAATGTTCTCTATTCACCAACGGTCATGGGGCTGGAAGTGAAGATATGAAAAAAAAATTTTGTCTGATCTTTTTCTGTAAGATTTTCCAAAAACTATATATGTTTCTGCATTAATTATTAGTTTACCTTCAAGTATAAGCAATTAATTTAACAGTGAAGGACTGATTGTTCACTGTTTGTGCAAAATCATGGAAATAAAATAAATATATAAAACTATATATTTTCGTCTTTAAATATTAAATTAGTCATTTTTCTCGTTATTTTTAATTGTTTTTTTTAGTGTTAGCCTCCTTTTTAAACACATACGGTCATGGAGGAAGGGCCCATCAATAGAATGCCACCCCATTCTAAACATCCATTGCTCAGGACAAGCTTTTATTTAGAAATTTGTGGGATATGTACCGGAAGCGCCAGGATTGCGAGATCCGAACGGATCCCATGAGCTACCCTGGCGCCCCCTCATCTGTTTGGTTTACTCTGCTTTTTCTAAAAAGCATTTCAAGTTATTTAGGCGAGTACTTAGTTATTTGTCGAAATTAATTGTGAAGCAATGGACGTATGCTTTAAGACAAAAAGGTGTATTAACCTTGAGTTGCCCTAGTAGTGAAAGCTAAGGGCGTACGAAGGGTGGAATGAGGTTACATTGGAGGGTGGGAGTAATGAGGCTTGGACTGTGGAGCCATCCACCAAACTGGCCGGGGAAGGGGGCACCCCCATCCAGCTAAACACGGGCTACCGACAGCTCTTGGATGATGCTAATAGCACCGCCCCACGCCAACCTTCCATTATCCCCCCACCCCACCCCATTTCTCCCTCTTCAATTAATACAAATTCGAACTCCTGGGAAGCAATTTAGAAACCGTCCGAAGCTTCTACTATTAGAAAGTATTACCAATCCATGCCCTGATATGGCTGCTTCACTTTGTGGCTTTGATTTTTACACCGCAAATATTGGGAAACCAGCCATCGGCCGTATTAATAGCCAATGCTCTTCGTGAGCGATGTCTTTTGATCGAATGAAGTTTTCACAATCAAGGAGACGATAAATTAAAATCCAGTCATACCCTTCATTTAGAACTCTGGAGCTCTTCTAACATCTAAATTATCAAATCCTGTAGATTCAAAGTCCTCAGAAACATTCCCTTTTACGTATCCAATTCCAATCTCCTCAATGACCACTGAATTGACTTCGTCCAAGCCCGAGTCACATGTTTCTCGGATTCCATAAAAAGCTTCAATAACATCCCTTTTTTTAGCCTACGGTTTATCCCTATTAACCCATTTACAGGGATATATCCCTATAATAGATAACGGGCATATGTGTATTACAAATACAAATTATGTGTATTACAAATTTAAACGAGTTGTGGTACTGACTGTTGTCTCTCTCCCTTGCTATTTTTGTAATCTATTAAGGCAATGATATATTTCGGAAAATGAATGTACTAATAAGGAATCTAACATATTTAAATATAAATAAATAAATAAAAAACTGAGAAATAATTTTTCAGGTCCTTCAAAATACAATGTCATGATCAAATAAGCATACGTTTTAATTTCACGGAAATGTGATATAAATTTAATTATAGCAAATATGAAAACCAAGGGAAAACATTATGATTCAGAATCTCCTATGAATAAATGAACAAACTTCATACCATTTCTTTAATAGATTACTTTTTGTATGGTGCATATGAATATAATATTTGCATTAACCTTTAATCCCTTAAGATTTAGAAGTATACACTAGGCTCAATGAATGAATGTTTATAAAATTTTGAGAAAATAAATTTAAATGCTAACATTATTAACCATATACACTCTGCCTAATACAGTTTTATTGGACCTAATTCACCAATTAATACTACAACTTCAAAACAAACATAGAACTTCTTACTTGAGAACAGTAATTTAGTTACAATAACAATTTAATTGGTATTAGTAGATGTTTAATAGTCAAGGTAGATCCAAAAAAACACAATTTAAAAATGTGTATTTTTTAATTATCTGCCAACGTTTTGTCCATTTTCAGGACTATCATGAAGGCGAAAGGGGATGTTGTGTCACCTGGATGACAAACTCATTACTGACTTTTTTAAGTTTTATTTTTGAATGAACCCAAACTAAAAAATATCTACTAATAATCTCTACAGCCAAAAACTCTCCATTAATCTGTATTGTTTTCCATTATATTACAAGAATCTTTCACCAAGAACAACGGCCATGACAGAACTTCATAAAAGTTTGAATAAAGAGAGAGGGATGGAGAGAGAGGTAGAGAGGGAGGGAGAGAGAGAGGTAGAGAGAGAGAGAGAGGTAGAGAGAGAGAGGTAGAGAGAGAGAGAGATAGATAGACGATAAGTTCTCTCTTACAGACAATATTTATATTACTTAAGTTCAATACAACTAATTAATACATTACTACACTAAAAAACAACAACTTTACATTAATTATAAGAGATGGTAATGTTCAATCTACAAATTGAGAGGTTACTAAGGGATAAAGAGAGAGAGAGAGAGAGAGTTTGAGAGGGAGGTAGAGAGAGAGAGAGTGTGAGAGAGGGAGGTCAAATTAATAAAAAATTGGCATACATAAAATGATTGGTTAATGCATAGTTAAAGCAGATCCTAAACTGTCTGAAATCAAAAATTTTATCCCGAATAGTTTCTTTCTCAACACTCAAGTCAATTTTCTTTGTAAATTCATCTAAGTTTTAAAGATGAAATGGTAA
>KZ807907.1:104878-123686 GCA_000696205.2 Oncopeltus fasciatus | reverse complement strand
TGTACCCGAGGCCAAAAAATAAAATAAATATTAAGTCACTTTGGGAACACTCTCTTGCTAAGACTATTATAAAGATCACCGATTTATAATATAATAATTCGATTTTAATAAATAATTTATTATTTTATTTTATTCGTTTTTTAACTGTTTACGTTGTTTTCTGTGCTCCAAATATTACAGGTGTCAAACTTTCCTGATGACTTAATGAATATTAAGGACTACTTAATGCTTTTCCATTCATTTTTACCTCGAAGTTCGGTCTAATTATTAATTAATTATTTTACATAATTTTAGACTGACATTAAGAATGCTTTTGTCTAGGATCTAAAACCCATGAATTTATTTATCCAATAATCTAAAAGGTTATTTCCACCACCAATAATATAGAACTATCATACCTTCTATTATCCGTCTTCATTGGTTTCTGCAAACCATCTTCTGTTGGCGAGCGCGTTCGGACATTGTCCATCTTCTGGCCGAATACAGACAGTGACAGTGAACACATGTAGTCGGCTACAAGGATGGACAATGTCCGAAAGCGCTCGCCAACAGAAGATGGTTTGTAGAAACCAATGAAGACGGATAATAGAAGGTATGATTATTTATCCAATCTTTCGTGGTTCAGTCTTTGTCAGGGGACTAACGAATCTGAAAATCCTTTCGCCATTCCTTCCATCTCTTCTCCTAGCCGCATCTCTAAGTAACAGAACGCACTCTACAGAGCAGATACTAAGACGCAGCCTTCGGAAAACAACTTTGCCGTTGAAAATCCCAGGAAAGGAGACACCTGATGGTGAAGAGTTGGGTGGGGGCGAGGTCCCAGCTGTTGAGAGGCTAACCTCTGCCGGGAGCGGGTGAAGGTCAGCAAGACAACCCCGGGACGAGGAACAAGGTCGCCGACCTTGGAGGGCTGTAGAGACCTGCTCCACCTGCCCCCGGGGGTGAAGGCCACCCCGANAAATTTATTAAATATATATTTCTTAAGATAACTTGAAGAAATGTTACATATTCTATTCTTTAGACTAAATGTAGAATAATATGTCACCCAGAAAAAATTAAGAAAATTTACTTTAAGAGGTGGCCTAAATATACAGCATAACATGGAACTGTTTGAAGACTAGTATAAATTTAAAACTTAAACCGAGGTAACGCGCACTAAATAAATAAGACAAAAATTAATGAAAAAGCCAATTTGTAATGCGTTTAAAAAATATTTCTAGATTTCTTGCAAGAAAATGAAGTTATCCATATTAGTATCGTTACACAACCTACAAAATATATCTGATATTCTTCATCAACCCTGAGGTTGAATTTGTGTTAATAGGTATTTGGTGATCTAATCCATTTTTAAAATGGGGAATCTAAATTCACTATTTATGATCTTTAAAGCTTCTTCTTGAATAACTGAAATCGAAAAAGACCAGGGATGGTGACAATTGGGAGAACGAACTGAAAAATCGTTAATATCCTTGTTACTATTAGTGCTATAAAAAATTTATGTACGTAAATTCATAATAATTTTTTTAAAATTTTTCTTCTATAACAATTTGAAGTATTAAAGAATATATTTAATAATGCAAGGAGGAGTGTCGTTCGGTTTACTTCTTCAAAAGATGGTCTAGATTAGGACCTGTTCGTAAATATTCATTTGGAAGCTGTCACATGGAGATAAGCTTTCAAGCCACGCGCTTGGCAGCCAAGTATAAGTAATTAAATATAAGTAATTTATTAAGTAATTAAATCATAAGTAATTTATAGACCGCAGCGGAAGAAAACGACTGCGTGTATCGTACCAAAAGAATATCAGTCATCAAACATTAGGACCAACAAAATTAATATTCAATGTTTCCATAATTCAAAAGACATTTGTATCATGATTCCTCAAGTAGCGTTATTCAAAAACACATTTTTTGCTTATTGACATTAGATATAAATTTAACAACCCATTCATACGAATGATTTCACATGGTAATCTTTCTGTTACTAGTAACCCTCGAACCAAGAGCATGGTCACGGAAGAAATTAATCTATTCTACGACAGCCAGTGAATCTACAAAAATGACTTTTATGGATAGAATCGTTGCAAGCTTAGAAAGAAAACAAGGAAAGCAATTGAACTAATAACTCATTAATGTTATGAGCAACCGTCAGTTTAAGAATTACAGCATAAAATGGACAAGGATTTGAATACCGACCCAACATTCTCTTCTACATTGTCCTAATACCTTCCTCAGGTATATTAGCTATTACCTTTATTATTATTATGGGGTTTTAAGCACATTTTTATAGTTGATTCATATTTTTCATAAAGAAAAAATGTAAGACTTTTTAATTTTAATTTCCTTGTTTCTTTGTCTTCTTATGAAATCGAATGATAAAGTGCAGGGTTTATGGTCACCAGGGTGAGTCATGGGATCCCTTCAGGTTTCGCAATCCTGTCGCTGCGGGTTCAAATCTCGCCCTTGGCAGGTTTTTTTTTTAATCGATACATAAAGCCTTGTATGTTTAGAATGGGATGGCAAACTGTAGACAGCCCCTCCCTCCATGACCCAAAGTAGTTGAAATGGAGGCTTGCACTAAGGAGCGGGGTTTACACGACATGGAAAGTTCAAATGCTAAGATGCAGAAGAATCCGGTTGGTTTACGCAGCTCTTGCGTGACGGACGTTTCGTTTATTGGGAGCAGCGCGGAGATAGAAGGCCCGGAGCCCGAGTACTTCTTAAATAATAGTCGAGGAGCGGGCAGCCGTGTGGGCTCCCGATCTTCTCGTCTCGTAGGAAATGTAGCCCCCCCTCTAATTACACGGCTCCAGAAGGGACTCACCGTTACGGCGGTTCCGATCTCCATCGCAGGCCTCAGTCACGTAACTTACTCTCATTTCCAGTGGTGGAAGGAGGGAACCAATCTTATTACAGATAAGTGCCCCGCCCACTGTCGTAGAAATTCAACATCCCAGTAGCTTTCAGGCTAATCGCATCCCTTCATTTAGATAAAACTTATCCCATGCATTTATAATCTGCGTGCCTTTAGTAACCCACCCATATTAAGACATAATTTATTTGGATGTTTATATAATAACATATAATTTTCTGCAAGCCCATTTGATTGTGGTTTCATGTTCTTCTTGCATTTCATTAGAGTCTTTAAAAAGCTGTGGGAAATCTACACAATTCGCTTTTTAATACCTACAATAGAATCGGAGTTATTGAAGTGTAGCATTCTACTACCCCATAGGAATCCTTGTCGTTCTTAGTGGAGCGTTCACCGATTATATTTGTATATTTGTTTTCAGACTCGATAAATCAGTTTATAATTAATAAAATCCATAAAAGCAATCTGAACCCCTTAACATCCCCAAAATACTGCAAAATATCTTCTATTGAAAGTGAAGGAGAAATAATTTTAAAATTATTAACTTTTGGTACTACTGAACCAATGTACGTATTTTTATCGGTCCACCAGAGAAAAGTTGACGAACACAATCAATTTGTTTATTAATTCATTTCATTTTTGGTTGGAGATAAAAAAATTCCCCAATTTTCGGAACCCCGGGACGTTTTCATCCAATAGCTTCTGGAAAGTTGCTAAGGGTGTTTAATATAAAACCACAGAATCTAAGATTTTAAATAAAAAATTTTTATATGAAATAAGCAAAACTTAATTTAGAAAAAAGTATTTTAAACCAATTGAAGCTGATTCAAGAAAAATATTCTATATGTATAGGAGAAAAAAAAAAATATGCAAATTATAACTTCACAAATCAATTACTAAAATCCCCTCTCAGCTTTGTAAACAAAATTGGGATCTTTGTCATAGATGCCTTAAGAAGGAGCTCTTACTCTGCCGAGCATATATTGGAATTTCCGGAACAACAACGAGCCCAATAAATCCTTTTAGGTTTTTGAATTCTTTAGCTGGCCCCATAAATAAAAATATAAAGCATAGGGATTAAGGAGTCTAGGCGGCCATGCTACGGGACCCCCTCTACAATTCTAGCAGTCGAGAAATCATGTCTAGTTCCTGTCTTGCCAGTCTTGAATAATGTGCGAGGGAACTACCCAATTGAAACCCACATGGGTGTCCTAGTTTGTAGTGGATGGTGTTCTTGAAAATCAGGTTTCCAACAGTGAGACCAAATAGTAAATCTTTACTTATCTTCACGTTTTAACTGATTAAAATCAAAAGCAATCAAAGTTTATGAAGAGCAAATAGCATATAATTTAGATTAAAATCAAGTAAAATAATTAAAAACTGTATTTTTCATCTTTTAAACAAAATAGCTTGATTCAAAATAGTATGCAGCAGACGTCGAAAAGTGGCCTTACAAAGACCCTTAAAAGATGAAAAGCCTAAGATAGAGGTGGAATCACATTTTTTTTCCTCTTCGCTCGTCCGTTATTAAGAAAACAACATACAAAATTTGTAATTTCATAGTTAATAATTAATGCATAGATATTTCTTCAGAAACATTTATAAATCTAAGATACGACAAATATTTTCAGAAAGATATGTTCCATGTTGGAACACAAAGAACATGTAGAATGCACAACTTTTATTATCTTCGCTGGAATTTACCTAATAATTTTGAATAGGAGAAGTTCCAGGTAGGTAGGTAGTTGGGAAGGGTGAGTCCGCACTAAATTGAGTCACCGTAAAGATATATAATTCAAGCGGTTCTATAAAAGAATGTCCAGAGAGCCCGGCCTCCATTAGAATGCTAATACTCCACGCCAGCTCTCCTGTCTCTCCCCCTCAAAGAATAAAAAAAAAAAAAAAAAAAAAAAAAAAAAAAAAAAAAGAGAAAGAGGAGGCAGGAGGAAATAAAAAACAACAAAAACCGTGGTGGGGGGAGGTCCCAGGGGCTTATCTAGCCTCGGAGATCGGGTGTTCGAGCCCGGCGGAGGGCTAATAAACTAGCCTCTAAGACAAGAGGGGCTATCACCAGTAGGCCATCAGAGCGATTTCCGCGCTCAAAGATTGGCTCAAACCTCTCTACAATCCAAACCCATTTACACTCAACGAATTACCCAAGGCGATTTGTTTAGAAAAACATGAGCATTGAGAAATTCACTACTTTTCACAAGTATTAAGCCTTCATGGCTCCTTCAAGTCCAAAACTCATTAGGAAAGCTATTTTACATTAATAAATTTGCATAAATTGTAAGTAATTGTATAATATATAATTGTATTAGAAGATATTATGTAACTGATTTAATGATGTTGAGCGGTCACGATGAACGGATTGACAGATATGCAAGTGTTAAAAAAACAACTTTTCTTATAGCTTCTTATTCTTTTTTGTATAAAATTATAGAATAAACATATGTATTTGTTAAATGTTTCATAATAACAAAATAACGGCGATATTGACGATTTTTTTTTTTTTTTTTTTTTTTTTTTTTTTTTTTTTATGACATTGTACTTCAAAATCTCTGAAGATGGCTTACAATGTAAGCCGAAACGTTGTCAGATAATTAATAAATACACATTTTTAAAATTGTACTTTTCGGATCTACCTCGACCGAACCCCAACAAAAAAACATCTAATAACAATATCTACGGTCAAAAAACTGCCCATTTTGTTTTTTCTAAATAATGTTACGTCGTGTCATGGTACCAACGTGAAGGACTCAATTTTTTGGAAGAAAATGTACTTAAATCTTTAACACTTAGACATACATAATTCCATGAGGAATATTTTCGGAAGAAGTTTCATTTAAAAATAAATTTTACATCAGCAAACTGAATATTTAAGAGATTGATGGGGAAAATATGTGACACGGGAATATCGCGACTTTGACAGTAGCGATAGCCCTGGGGTTGATGGTGGTTGGAGTAACGGAAAGCAAGAAGGGGAGATAAGAAGAGCCAGGGTAGAAGTTCCCCAGACCGGTGGCCGTTAGGGCTAAATGAATTTATCGGGCGGTGGGCGAAGTGGACCGGGTACTGACCGTTGGAAGGAACCGGTCAGGTGGGTTGGATTGCAGGTTAGATGGAGTATTAGCCGTGGGGTAGGTAGGCCTTCCACATGTCACTTCCATCCACACTACACTTCCACGACCAAAACAAATAACCCTTGCACTAAGCTAAACTGAAACAACAACAACAACAACAACAACAACAATAACAATATGCAAAAACAATAGCGGAATTCAGCCGGATGACGTTTCTACTAGACGAACATTTAAAAACAGCTTTTCTAAAAAACGCCATTTTTGCTAAAGAAAATGTTAACCGTTCCTCAGGGTTATACTGCTAGAAAAGGAAACTAAGAAAAGAGCAATCGAAGAAAAAAAAAATGTATGTTTTAAATATGTTCTCTGAAACGGCCATGTGGATAAACAAGAAGTTACTTGGGATATTACATCATCTGATTGAATATACTCTATAAAAACTCGCCTAAAATCTAATCAATCTTGATATAAAAAATAAAAAAATAATAATACTAATAAGAGAGATACGCATGAACTTCCCAAACTAAGCGAATTTCGCAGATTCTTAATTATGGAATAAAATTTACATTCACATTTNCAGGCGTGACGTGAAGATGCGAGCTGTGTCATGGGCCGCTGATTCTGAAGTCTTTAGTTATCTTCAATGCGTCTCAGATACAATCTCCTAATGAAACGTTGGTGGTGCAAGTTGAATTTAGTGCAAACACCTCAATATATAGAAATACGCTTCCTTGACTTATTTGTTGTAGCAGGCTTTTGTTATAGAGCATGCTGCAAATGTTCTCATGTCGGATGTAATTGAGATGGCTTAAAAGGATGATGGTACGAGGCAGGCACGTGCTATGAAAGCAGGCGTGACGTGAAGATGCGAGCTGTGTCATGGACCGCTGATTCTGAAGTCTTTAGTTATCTTCAATGCGTCTCAGATACAATCTCCTAATGAAACGTTGGTGGTGCAAGTTGAATTTAGGGTAAACACCGCAATCAATGTATTGGGCGGAAATGTGGTTTCCTTGGCTTATTTGTTGTAGCAGGCTTTTGTTATAGAGCATGCTGCAAATGTTCCCATGTCGGATGTAATTGAGATGGCTTAAAAGGATAATGGTACGAGGCAGGCGCGTGCTATGAAAGCGGGCGTGACGAGAAGATGCGAGCTGTGTCATGGGCCGCTGATTCTGAAGTCTTTAGTTATCTTCAATGCGTCTCAGATACAATCTCCTAATGAAACGTTTGTGGTGCAAGTTGAATTTAGTGCAAACACCTCAATATATGGAAATACGCTTCCTTGACTTATTTGTTGTAGTAGGCTTTTGTTATAGAGCATGCTGCAAATGTTCTAATGTCGGATGTAATTGAGATGGTTTAAAAGGATGATGGTACGAGGCGGGCGCGTGCTATGAAAGCAGGCGTGACGAGAGTATGCGAGTTGTGTCATGGGCCGCTGATTCTGAAGTCTTTAGCTATCTTTAATGCGTCTCAGATACAATCTCCTAATGAAACGTTGGTGGTGCAAGTTGAATTTAGTGTAAACACCGCAATCAAGGTATTGGGTGGAAATACGCTTCCTTGACTTATTTGTTGTAGCAGACCTTTGTTATAGAGCATGCTGCAAATGTTCCCATGTCGGATGTAATTGAGATGGCTTAAAAGGATGATGGTACGATGCAGGCACGTGCTATGAAAGCGGGCGTGACGAGAGTATGCGAGCTGTGTCATGGGCCGCTGATTTTGAAGTCTTTAGTTATCTTCAAAGCGTCTCAGATACAATCTACTAATGCAACGTTTGTGGTGCCAGTTGAATTTAGTGCAAACACCGCAATCAAGGTATTGGGTGGAAATGACTCATTTGTTGTAGCAGGCCTTTGTTATGGAGCATGCTGCAATTGTTCACTTGTCACAGGTTGTAATTGGGATGTTTATAGGATGGTATTAGGTATGTGCTATGAAAGCGTCCTGAATATCTGTTCCTCTTAGTCTCACTTTACTTCAAAATGGTGCAGATCAAAGTTCGCAATAACCCGGAAACGATGTTTAGTCAACAAAATGCAAATGGTACACCATTATTGAGGATCTGGTGAAATTACTCGTTGTAAGCAAGCCAATTAAAAGCACAATCTATATTTTCCCATTTATCGTCGGATACAATTACACTGGTTTTCAGGGAGAATAGCACAAAGTTTTATTAAAATACGTTAAAAACATTTTGCCTAATCGATGGGAACTTCAAAGCTATTTCTTTTTGTCGTGATATTATATGAAGGCCGCAGGAAACTTTCCATAAGATAATAAGTTATAATAGCAAACTTTATAAACTAAATTTGATTTTATTTTTTTAGCGAGTAAATGTGTGTTAGAGAGTAAATGCCAAGGGTTTGCAAAAAAATATTCAAAATTAAATCCGCATACAAGAACAAGAAGTTCGTTAAATCATTGTTAAATGTATAATTTTTTCTTTGCAATAATACTTCCCGGATCCTTTTCTTTTTCACATGTGAGAATTTCTTTTTCTTTTTTTCTTAAACACGAAAACATTATGTCTCAGCATTAACGACTTATCATGGCTCCTCTCTTTAAGTTAGATTATGAAATGGGACGTTGATGGAGGCAGCTCAGCTTTACATAACTACTTAGAGCTCGCTCGAAAAACCAAGCAGAGGGATGTAAAATAAAAGGGAAAAAAACGGAAAAAAGTAGGTTTAAGTTAATTAACAATATATTGAAAGAGTGGAAAGTTAAAACCTCTGAATTTATGGTATAAATATGTAAAGTTGTCCATTTAAAATGTTTACGAGCAGGGAAGGGTGGCCGGGAATGACAGTCCGTCGTATGTTAATTCCTGGGGAATCTTGCCCTGGCGGAACTCTCCTTCGAACATCAATGTCGTTAGCATACATTCTGCCTCTCGGGTGACACTCCGAAATATAACAGCGACGGTATCAAAGAAGGAGGAAAAATGTAATACTAAAACAAAATCTTATTTAATACACACACACACACAAACATGTATATATATATATACACACGCGCACACACACTTGAAGGATAAAAATAAAGAAACGGGAGTAAAGCTCTCGTGGGAATAGAAAGTTATAATTTTGTCATTTGGATGGATAAATGAATTTAGGGGGAAGGTAGAGAGATAACGCTAAATCATTTAGTGCTATGACACAAGATTAAATCTTTTTGAAGGAAGGAGGTTACCTGTAGGATCACCCTATTATGGAGGGGGAGAAAAAGGAATGAAAATCCTAATGACTACACTTGGCATCAGTACACTTCAGTAACACTTAGTCCCACAACTCACCGGTGGCACGACGGAGACAAACTGCTCAGGTTGATTTATTAAATTTTATATTATTTTAGTTTTGCATAACTCAAGAGCTGCGAAAACTAAACAAATTTCTCTTGGATGTGAAATTCATGAAAGATAGATAGAAATGAGGGTGATTTTCTTTAAATGTAACAACTAATTTCTTCTAATGAACCAAAGAGGGAAAAGGCAAACCTGCAAAGGCTCTTACTTTTAACACAAAAATCTAGCCCAATCCCTGTTTTCAGATTCCAACCATTGAAACCAAGATATGGATGGTCTCGTGATTTCCTGGGTAACTGATGTCTACCTCAAATAGGAGAGAATGGTATCACTGTACACCAATAAGTCACAATGGATTATAACATAAATGAGATGTCGATATCTTACTCTAATCCGATACTAGTGTTATTATGAAATGTAACAAAATAAGTTCAAATTTAAAATAAACTTAAGTGTGTAAGATCAAATTAAGAGCACGAGAATTATTTCCATATTTCTTTTTCATTTAATTTTTCAGACCTATTATTTGAATATTTTTAATTAAAATTGAATTGTATTTCATTATTTCATTTTCGAATTACAATATAGTATAATAAAATGCGGATAATTTCCATTGCTTCTGAAAAGTATGGATATCAATGTTTCTTTTATTGTACCGAATGCCGATTCTCTTACCGATAATAATTTCTGTACTATATATAGTACATATAGGAAGTATGAAGTTTTGTTGAGAAGTAAATTTATTTATAGTTTATTTTTAATTCATAATATTTGTAGTTTTTTTAAATTAGTGAACTTTTTTGACTGCAAAAAAAAAACAAAAAAAAAAAAAAACTTTTATCATAAAACCGTGACAAGCCACTTTTATTAGAACATATTATAGTGTTTCAGATACTTATTTACATTTTGCATGTTAGAATTTGTAAAATTAGGTATTATACATATTAGTGTGTGCTTGTGTGTGTGTGTGTTAGTACGTAAAAGGGGTAACGTGTAAGAGCTCCATGTCTCAGGCAGACATGAGGAATTTATTTTGTTTATGTTAAGTCCGTGAGACTTAAAGAGAGACAGAAAGATAGAGAGAGAGAGAGAGAGAGAGAGAGAGAGAGTGAGAGAGAAGGGTGAGCATGCGTGGAGGGAGATTAAGAAAAACAAATGAGTCGAGCCATCCAATCGGACTGACAAGTAAATGTCAGGGACGGAGAAGAAGCTGTGTCGCGGCAGGGATTTTATAGTTCACGGCAGGGAAAATGGTGCTGGTGGGGATAGATATTTTTTAATTCTTCAATAAATCATCACTAAATCTTGGAGAGGTTGGATTTTCACATGGAATAAGACATGGGGGGGGAGGGGGGGGGGTGCTGGTGGGAAACTTTCCGCGGGCTGTCTTCACCAATCATTTTCCAACCCCTGCAATAGATATTTTTACCATTACATTTGTCTGCTCTGAAGTATTTTCCTTTCATTTCAGTTTGAACACTCATATATAATCAGAAAATCACAATACATTTTCAACTTTTATATTTTTCATTAAAGCTACTTGTCTTAGTATTGAGCACAAACAAGAGTTAAAATAAACAAATATTTCGTGACGCTTTATAATTGAAATATACAATATTTGTTGCATAACCGTTTGTACTATTGTAATATCTACTTTTTGACAAATAACACAAATTTGCTGAAGCAATGAGCATTTTCTTTTATAATAATTTAAAAAGCACAATTTCTAACTCTAACCCCAATTTGATAATTCATTTATTATTCATTTTATTATTCATAAAATAATTTTCCATACCATTTATAGCAGGTAGTCAAAATGTTCAATGTAGATAAATCATCTATCCATGTAAGTAAATATATACAAGAGAATATGCAAGTTCATGATGAATAATTTTTTTATATGAATGCTAATCTATTGGAAGTCCCTTTTCTAACATTTACAAGTATGTACTTTTAAAAATTGTTCGTACATTAAGACAATGAGTCATTTAAAAAAAAATCTCACTTGTTAATCAATATTTTCGTATTTCTGAATTTTTTGAAAAATAATTGGATTTAAAAAATGATTTAATTTTTGGAAAGAACAAATAACGTCATTTGAAATCAGTAAGGACTACATGTTTGTTCTAAAAAAAAAAAAAAAAAAAAAAAAAAAAAAAAAAAAATGCTACAAAACACAAAATTACATAAATGCTGTTTTCCATAGAAAGATATCTGGTGTACAACTCACAAGACCTTTCAATAACTATGAGTCACCGAATATGTGCATATTTGTAAGGGATAATTGACTTTGAAAACAACACAGAAAAAATAATTGTAATTTGTTTTCATGTTATAGCGTTGATAGTACTAAAATATGTTTAATATGTTAATTAAATAAATATGTTTATTTAAAAACTCCAGATCCCTTATGAAAATTGATTTTGCCCATCTTATACCATAGTTGCAGAATACGGATGGTAAAATACGTTACCATAAATTATATTAGATTCATGAACGTAATGCTGGCTGGCTTAATTGTAAAGTTAAAAAAGCTCGAAGTAATTTTGCTCCATTTTAAACTTATTACAGATTTATTACATACCCTCACATTAAAATAATGTAATTATGAATAAATAAAACTAATAAATCTGATTGTTTTCGGATGTTTTTCCGCTAATCATTATCACTAATTATTATCAAAATATTCTCGACCATATGTGATGGTTGCCGCATGATCTTTATTTCACGTCATTCATATGTTCAAATTATTATCATACATATACTTTGGGTTAAATAAGTTAAATTGACAACTAAAAGTACGGAGTGGGACTACAATACATGTGGTTGATATATATAAAAGCAATGTGTTGATTGAAAAATAAATTTTGTAAAAAGAATATACAGACATGAAAATGTACAGATCAAATCTTACTTGAGTTTTTTATTTCTTTAGGACCTCTTCTTTAGTTTACACTTACTATATGAATATTCCATCCATAAAGGGGTAGTATATAATGTCGACAAAAAGGCATCAACTTTCATAATATTAAATTAAATTAAAGGAAAATTTGATTTTCTTCAGAAAGAAGAGGTCTTGTGAGTCCAGGAAGGTGATAGGATTGGCACTTTATTTGCTTGGGGTAATACGCATAGACCTTGAGAAGAAGCAGTTATACGATAGAACATAATTAGAGAGGGAGCGAGGCCAGTTCTGACACCCATTCCGAATAGCAGGAGTCATGATAACATGCCATATCATGATAACATTCCATATGACCGTAAGGTGATATTGGAGTAATGCTGTCAACCCCTATCTTCGAGTGCAAACGGAAGGGGATTATGTGGAGAATTACTGCCTCCATCGCACTACATCTCACCGGTTGTTTAAGGGTAGCTGCGAAAATACGGAATCTAAGGGATAACTCGCCCTTATTCGTAATTAAGAAGCGAAGTCACACCATTAGAGATTTCCATTGCTCGCCAGCACGATGGGTGCTCTTTGGAGTGTATTCTTTTGTCGGAGGACCTTATGAAGAAGAAGTGAGGAATTCTTGCCTCAATAATTATCAATTTTCCGGAAACAGGAATACTGAAGGTTTACTTCCTAACGAGCGGTTTTATTTGATATACCGGAAGGTGGTTATGCCATCACAGGAGTTGACAATTACCAGATGGCTGAGGGGAATGACCACCTATCGGCCTAAAACCAAATGTCCTACCATTAAAATAAGTTTGATAATGAATATATAGATATTAGTCATCTTTACCGAATAGGCCACTGAGTCGCAGTGTGTGTTCAATTATCTTAAAATCTTCGACCAACCCAATGACAAGAGGAAGGGTTTATTCTAATGCATTTTTTGTATATGTCCTGGAAGATCCACAAAATATGAAAGGATTCTTCTAGATAAGTTTTCAGCCGTTGGGTAGAATGCTTGGCCATTGGCTATAGGCTCTCCACTTACAGGTCGGCGATATAGAGCCGACACTTGCCAATGGAGCGATTCTCTAAAGGAGGGCCGTGGTCAGAGCGGGAGGCTAACGGAACCACTCACGTGGGCGGCCTCGGAATTTCCCCCACCCCTCGTCCACATAGGCCTTCTTCTCCTTCTTATTTATTTTCTATTTTATTAATTTTTTTCCTGGTCTCTTATAAAATCCTTTACCTTAAATATTGAAGAGATAATTGAATGCGGTTGGCTAACCCCGTCGGAATGGGCTGAGCTGTTGGAAACCGTAATTACTACCCAGGTTAATGAAGAAAACGGCTTTGCCGCACTGACTCCCTCCACACGAATTAATATTTACTCAAGCTATTACATATATAAATCATTGGCAAACAAAACAACTGAATGGTAGGAACAGTTACAAGGGCTACGATTGGAAGTCTTGGCAACTCACTTCCATTTAATACGATCCCACACTCGATTGGAATAAGATACTCATCGAAGTCGTGACTCTATTTAAAACAATCAATACGGCTTTCACAAACAAAGAACAATAAGCCATTATGAAATTATAAATCGCAACACTACAAAGAGCCTATCACAAAAAAAAGAAGCAAAATACAAAAGAAATTACTTTTTTTATGTGTGCAATAAATCAAAATTTCTAAATAAAATTTTAAATTGTAAAAGTATTGTGAAAAATACTTCAGGAAAAATACTTTTTCTTATACTCTTATTTCAAATTATTACCCATTTTTTAGGACGTTTCAGACCTAAATAAGCCAGTCCATGTTCATCAATTATCAAATATAATTCTGCAATCAGTTGGATAACAAAAATAACGACTATAAACAAGAAATAGTATTTCTGATCATTCAATATACTAAATAGCTTTTAAGTAAAAATCACCTGTAAAATACATTTTTTAAATAATTTAATTCCCAACATTTTTAGCCAGTCTATTTTGCTTTATGGCATTAAAAACATTAAAATTAAGGTTCATTTTCTTAAAGATGAAAAAATATTTATCGTAAGGGATTTATTTATTTTTGGAAATTCATAACTAGTGAAATACGAGGCAGCAAAAATCACTTCCAGAAAAAAGAACCTCCACTACTGTATATTAAATATATATTACAAATTAGGCGAATACTTCTCATGAGAAAACCATATAATATTGTACATTCTCAAAATACCAAATATAATACTTTTTCCTTTGGTGCTTACTATGCAATCGCTCTAAATCTTCAAACTTTACCATTATTAATAAAAATAAACTCACTTTTCTTGTGAGTCCTCAGTTTTGGCAAGGAAATTGCTAAAGGGGTGTAAGAATTGAGAGCGTTTGGATGATCAATTAAAAAAAAAAAAAATTTAAATCTGCTTTCATTCTTCTATTAGATTCCAAAACTGTTGGTTATAATAATTCAACTATATGCGTGCATGATATATGTAAGAGTTTGTATGTGAATGTATTTATTACCCATTACAGCTCTATTGTGAATCACATATGTCTTTGCATCGTAAATAAAATTCACGTTTCGAAAATTATTCATTCTTAGATGGCAACAACAAATAAAGAACCAACATGCTCGTGCATTATTTATTAAAGATTACTGATGGATATTCCCAGAGTGATTTTTTTTTTTTTAATCCTTCCCTCTATAGTCATTAATACAGCGAACTTAATCAAATAAATTTCGAATCCGTCATTTTGGCTTTTATGCTGAAGAAATAAGTCTCGCTACGCACAAATGAGGCTCATAGGCTAAACTCTTCTCTTTCGCAAACAAAAATAGTTTGTTTTTTGGCCGACAGAGAGCACTGTAAGCAAGTGGAGTAGTGTGGTCAACACATATTCCTGACATCCTTATTTCCCCCTTATTAAGTGGAGAATAGCACCCAAACAGGCCAATAGTTCCAAAGAGCACCCCAAAAATCAGCTGTCTCATTGAAAACATAATCAAAATTAAACCTTGAATCTTTGGCTTATTATTTAGCGCCGTAACCACAGGTCTAACATAATATGAATATATTTTTTTCGTGATTCGAATACTTTTCATAAGAAAAGATAAAATGATTAGCCTAAAGTTTACGTGCCAACGGATGGAGAATGTAAAAGCAAAACTAAATGACATTAGTAAATATAAAAAATATGTTTTCTCCAGAAAAGGGTTAGCGATAGGAATAGTACTAAGAATAGATGTATAATATATATATATAAATATACATATATAATATGAGTAAAAAAGGACATTATTAAAAATGAAACTATTACAAAAAAAATTCGGAATCATTAAAATGAAATCAGGGGTACTGACTTAATTTAGGGTATCCGTTTCGGTCTTACAAGCCTAGAGCTGAGTTCCAGTCTCGCGTTGGGCAAGTTCTAATTAATAAATTAAGTTGCTCAGAGCCATGGTTGTTTAAAATAGGTTTACTGTCTATAGATAGCTCCTCCCTCCTCCATGACTTTACATGGTTCTATGGAGAGTTAATAGAAAATAAAATGATAAAAATTAATTTATTTTTACAAAAAGGCAAGTTTGATCGACTAATATTTTGTCTTCTTTAATTTGTAACATTTATATGCCAGAAGGACTCTAGTATATCCGAGGAATTTAGTATATATGCTCAATATGTTTATACATACTTCAATTGCATATAAAACAAAATACATGGCACAGTTTATGATAAATTATTCAGCCATATTCTACAATTGGTTGTCTCAAGAAAATTATAGTATGTATTTTACTGCCCAGAAATAATAATTCTTAAAAAATTAGAGAGTAATTTCATGTTTTACAGGTTTTAACTATGATATAAGCGACTGAATACTCACATCTACCCGACTGGGAATATTACTGAAAATTAATAATTTTTACACTTTTAAGATTTAGGATTGTCTATATTAAAAAAAAATTAATTGGCCTTATCAATTCGTTTCGTAATACTATATCTAATTTCCACCTTTAAATAAATGGTTGAAATTTAATGAGATTATCTGTGTTCAGGGTTGAACAGAGCTCTTAAAATTAAAATATATACTGGAATTTTATTAACATTCAAAAATTAGTCTTTATCAAAAACTTGAGCGCTGAAATGTGCAAGAGGCGACAGATAAGATAATGATCAAGATTAAATTCAAATGGAAATTATGAACGCTTGTGAGAATGAGAAGTAATTCAAGGCAAATCGAATAAAATACAATTTACTGGTGCTTCTTTTGTTATCCTAAACAATGTAATAATGAATCATTGTGAGTTCCCAAAATTACTGATTCATAAAAAATACAGATAATTTATTTCATGAAACATGAATGGTAACAGCTTGAGAATTGAGAAGTAAAACACTAGCACCTTGGGAAAAAATTATTTTTTTAGAAGTTTGCATTTTTTTTTTTTTTTGTTTGTACCTAATGTCCGATTTTTTTATGTTCCATGTGAATTTTAATTTTCTCAAAAATATGTCAGTCAGTTAGGTCAAGCGAACTTATCATTTCGATACTTAGGTGAGAATTAGATGAATATAATTACTCTAAAATATTTAACTAAAACTTTTATTGATCCTTTATAGAAATTTAATAAGCAAATTAGAGTAATTTTTATTTATACCTATAATATATATTTAAATTGTAATTTTAACACACATTTAAATGGAATAAGTCAAAGTTAAAAGCGGTTTAAGGACTTTAATTGCAGAGTGTTTTAAAAACAAATTATTAAACAATTGAATAAGGAAAAGTATAGCTTAAAAAAGTACACTAAATTTGTTCCTTTGGATTGTGGCTTTTCATAATGAATCACAATTCCAAGCTTCGCATTTTGAATAAAATGGTTAACCATGCACGGTGATGACTTGCTGGTAACATCACACCGATGCAGACCTTTTTACGAGATGAACAACTTAATACAATTTATCGTTCAAAAATCGAAAAAAGATACATCCAATAAGTCGATGACTGACTTATCTTTTACAAAATTTGTTTCATAAAATTTTAGAGAGTTAGATAAGTTTAACTTGGAATATATGTTGTTTAAAAAAATAAAGAAATATTTTTATATTTTATACATTTTAAGATTCTAGGAAAANTGAACATATAAGATCTTATTTGTCTTTCATGTCATTTTAATTCAATTTAGATTTGTATTCATTAACATCATCTTCAGACTTGCCTGAAATGTCAGCATGCCAAAAGCACCTTTACATCACTCTTTAAAAAGAATACTCCTCGCACAAGAGACGCGTGTCCTCCTGTGTTAGGCGTTAAAATTTATTCTTGACACATTTTTATAAAATATCGACTTAAATTTAGCAGATTTTGCTTGACCTAGGAGTGGAAGGAGGAAAACACGAGTTCGGGCTAATGCCTGGATTTATGGGAATTTAAAAATATTAAAATACCTTTAATTGCGTATTGTAGTGCTATATTAACTATTTTTTAATAACATATATAGATATATAACTTTCTTACAGTAAATAAATTAAGACCTACTATTACCTTATATTTATTAGTTTGGTATTTTTTTTTTATCCCTCATGATCTCAAATATTTTAGAATTATGTTTTTTTGAGTAAATGAAGAAAAATATATTATATTATTAGCTATCTCAATTGGTGAAAACAATGCTTCAATAATCAAATACATGAGATTCACGAAGACTTGTCGAGTGTCATTTTACAATTATTGTATCGTTTTGTGCAATAATATGACTTGATGTACTAGTATCATGTCGGAACTTAAAATTTCAAACGTTTCCAATTGAAAATGTTTATTATTCGTATAAAAACTCTACGAAACATTAAATTAATTTTAATACCCTAACCAGTGTCAAAAAAGAAGCGGAATTGGAAATAAGTTGAACACATGAATTACCGACTTACATGAAAAATTACTAATAAAAGCCATATCCTAATCGTAAATCATAAATAAAATATGTATATACAATTCTTAAACATTTTTTAGAAACTTGAAGACGAGAGAGGACGTCCTGTCCCTAAGTCATGAAAATATGAACTTAGGGGCAGGACGTCCTCTCTCGACTTCATGATATGCAGCCCTGAAGATGACTTACAATGTAAGCCGAAACGTTGGCAGATAATCTTTTTAAAAAATACACTTTTGTTAAATTAGTATTTTTTTTTTTGGATCTACCTAGACCGAACCCCAACAAAAATCATCTAATAATTTGCTTCATTATTTGCTACACTAAAGTTGCCTTCTAGTAGCGTTCCCCAGCTGACCCCAGAACAACCCCTTGTAAGGTTTTCCTCCCAGGTCACTAAACCTGACTCCTTTTTCTCCCCCGACCGGGAGCGGTGGCCCTCCTTGATAAGACCGCCGCTCGTGGAATGTGAAAGGTAAGCACTAAACAACTTAAGCGGCTGCCTGTTAAAAGCTTTCCGCACACGAGCGCTCAGCCCCTACTGTTTGATTAGAACACCCGGTGGGACAGCGAAGTCATAGCCGGGAGACAGCCAAGTCCCTGTTTGGAGGTTAAGCCTGCCAGCTGGTAAGGAAATATAACCTCCCTTACCCTTGTCCTGTTCACAATCCTCTTTGTTAAATTGGGCCGATATTTAATAATAATATATAGAAAATATAATATATA
>KZ807907.1:81417-91862 GCA_000696205.2 Oncopeltus fasciatus | reverse complement strand
CCAGAACACAGTATCAACCAATGGGAAGGCAGACTTCGCCCAAGGACAAGACCGCGCCGGGATTATACACCACCTGGTGTATAAAACATGGTAAATATATACCATCTGGATTTTTAAAAATCTCTCTTTACAACTCTCATTCTCTTTTCAGCCCTGAAGAAGCCATCACATGATGTGCGAAAGCTCGGCAAATAAGAACAATTTGACTCGGTCCAACCCGGAAGATGAAATGGTAAATACATTCTCTTTTCAGCCCTGAAGAAGCCATCACATGATGTGCGAAAGCTCGGCAAATAAGAACAATTTGACTCGGTCCAACCCGGAAGATGAAATGGTAAATACACACTATATCCATTTTCAAGTTCCTGTAAATTTATAATGAATTTAAAAATAAATAAATTATGGTAAAGTAAAATGCAAGATTACTTACTAAATATTTACATTTAAATATTTCCCTTGATAACACCTAAGATATTAATATGTTTTCTTGTACCAGAAAGATAATTACATTTATTAATTTGATAATATTACTACGTCCTTGTAATGTATAAATAATTTGTTGTTTCTAAACAAAAAAAATATATTATATTTTTTCTATAAAACAAAATATAAAATTATGAGCATTTAAGTCAGATGTCCACCGTATTGTGTGATTCAGATTATGTTATTGACAGAGATACAACAACAGTCATAATTAATTGTGTTGTAATAAATATTTTATATTAATTTTCATTTCGTTAATATGATTAAAAACAAATCTTTTAGTTTTAAGTTAATTAAACACAATAAATTAGACTAAAACATAATAAATACCATATGCATCCAATTTTTCTCTGAACCCATTCATTCAATCTGTATTTACATACATAACATACCTAATTTATCTTTCTTCGCATATTTAGGCATCATTTACAAACCCCTATTTCTTAATATCCTATTAAGATTAATCGCAAGTCCTTAAAAAGTTTCTATTCATTTAATTTAGTATTTACGTAAGCTGGATATTCATGTTTGGACAACTACATTAATAAAATATAATTTATGCTTGTGTATGGTGCGTTGTTGTCTATTGCAGTTTTATATAAGAGTTTTAATAGTAGTTATTGTGTTGGTAGGTATATTATATTCTGCTTTGTTTCTCCATTATATATTGCTGGATGCTGAAAACAGCCTATAATTTATTGATTTTTAAATTCATTATAAATTTACAGGAACTTGAAAATGGATATAGTGTGTTAGGCTGAAACGTCTTATTAATGCAGAGACTATACATCAATATTAATTTTATTATTTAATAAAAACAAAAAAAAACAAAAAAAAACCCAAAGACAAAAGCCAGGTAATAGCAATCAGAATTCAAAAAGTATCATAGAATCACATTCACATAAGTTTTTAACTTCACATTCAGAATTTATAGAATCACTTTACATAAGTTTTTAACTTGTCTCTTTTAGATTTAAGAGAAAAAATAAATCTTCCAAGTGCTCAAGACCGATTACTTTATATTACATCTACGTTATTAAAAAAAAAGTATTCAATATTTTCAAAAATATGTAGTTCAAACTTATGTGAAATCAAAAGCACTTCCTTACGCAGGAAAAATATAATGAAACATTTAATAAAACGAAACTATTTCCAATAAATAGTCCTAAATCCAATCAAGTCTAACTCCCTTCCTCACCATACTTTAAGCCCTTTTCGACCTGTATATGTCTAAAATGGTAATGTGCCAGCCGATCATTCCCCAGCAAAATGTGTACATGGGTTCAGAGATCGCGAACTTCAGAGGACGTAAAATTTTCCCCATGCTCCTACAAAGACAAATATAATTACATAAAAAAATAAATAAATAAAAAGTAGTAAATGGCTAATCATGAATCTGAAATAATGAATCTAATATAAAAAGCATTATTATTCATATCATTCATCATAATAGTTTAATGTATAATTAATAGTAGGAACTTAATTCAATATTCATTTTTTTTTTAATCATTATAAATATTTAGTAAATGAAAAATAATAAGGACTGAAAATTTTTATGAGATGTAAAAGTAAAAAATATAGGCATATCAGTTCTACAAACTCCCTTCAAAATATTCTATATATAGTTGGGAGAACCCTTTCGGCCCGTAACCCGTTCTTCCTGTATCCACTCCTGTGAGTCTCTTCTGGAGGAGGCAGTGGAGTTGCTCTCCAGGAGTGTGGTGGCGCAGGTAGGTGAGGGTGGCACCCCATTACACCTGTAACCTCCCCTTCATTTGGCCTGTTGCAGTAGTGTCTCAACCCTTTCGGCCCGCAACACGTTCTTCCTGTATCCACTCCTGTGAGTCTCTTCTGGAGGAGGCAGTAGAGTGGCTCTCCAGGAGTGTGGTGGCCCAGGTAGGTGAGGGTGGCACCCCATTACACCTGTAACCTCCCCTTCACTTGGCCTGCTGCAGCAGTGTCTCAACCCTTTCGGCCCGCAACCCGTTCTTCCTGTATCCACTCCTGTGAGTCTCTTCTGGAGGAGGCAGTGGAGTTGCTCTCCAGGAGTGTGGTGGCCCAGGTAGGTGAGGGTGGCACCCCATTACACCTGTAACCTCCCCTTCACTTGGCCTGCTGCAGCAGTGTCTCAACCCTTTCGGCCCGCAACCCGTTCTTCCTGNGTGCGGGGCATTTAATAACTTATCAGACTTGTCTCGGTAGCATAAGTGGCAAATGCACCGGCCCGGATAGCAGGGGATCCAGGTTCGAGTCCTGGCTGGGACAGTTAGATTTTTTATTCTGTTCCCTTGCACTAAAAATTATCTAAATTTACGTGGGATTAAAGACCACAAAATAAATAATATTTATAAAGTCAGTATTTATACATACACATGTATTATCACTGTATAGAAATCTAGACAAAATTATAGAAATAGTAGATTAAAAGGGAAAAAAAATTGATTGAATTAATGAAAACTAAATCCTCGGCAACGATGACCTGAGATGTTTGTTGCCAATAAAAAACCAAAAACCAAACCGATAAACCGGACTTTTAGATGGTGCGTGCATCCTTGCAATAAGAGCTACTCAAACATTATATTTTACCCTAAATTCTGTCATTTTTAGGGCATGACATCAGCACATTAATAGTATATCAAAGGTTAGTTTTGCAGCTGGAGTAGCTAAAGCGTCTTCGAATCTAGTAGCCGAGATTTGAAGTTACTGCGAGATGTTTATCTCGGGGAGTAACTTTTAACCTTCTCATTAAGGTCCTCAGAATGAATATGTTTATATGAGAGTGTCACTTTTTAAGTGTGAAGGTGTTAAAGAAGTGACCATTGACCATGAATCCCAAATTATTTTTGTATATTTTTCACTGTCCATTATTTTTTTTAATTATGTCTGCTAGGAAGGAGTTTTGATTGGCGAGAATAAAATAGGAATTGAGTTTTCTGAGCTTGGTCAGTCCCTTAGCAAACTTCAAGCAGAGGTGGCCCGACTAGGTGACCTGGATTACCCAGATTTGACTGGGCTTCAGCTGAGCCAAGCCGAGAGGATCAGAATGAAATCAGCCAGGAAGAAGAAGTCTATAGAAGAAACTCAAGGTATATATATATATGAAGTTTAACCGAGGACTGGCGTAAAATTAGATGAAGAGCTAGTAGGTGCTTTATAAGAAAATGAAGTTTTCTTCTTGAATTACCTCCGCTATCGGATCCGTCTTTACTCTTGGTCTGGAAATTTCCCGAAATTTGGATCTGGAACTATAAGCATTGAAGGGACTCAACTTAGTTAATGTAAAGCTCAAATTAAACGGTTATTTGAAAATCTCTTCTCAATTTTTCACTTTGAACCATGTAAATCCAGCTATGTACCACTCTATAATATAGTTTGTTGCTGTTATGGTTTAAAACAATCTCCTATTATTTTGATTAACATATAAGGGACATTTAAGGCTAGATGAAGGGTGAAATAATATCAGAAAAGCTAGAGCTTCAATTGTTATTTGTGTACAAGTCAGTAAAAAAGTCTAGGTCGTCCCGATAAAATGCTTCTAGCACAATGCGTCAATACATAAGCGTTGGACAAATAGAAAAATCAATAAAACGAGGTTCAGGTCAGTAATATATAAAAGAGAACAAAGGACAAAGTCGACACAGGAAGCTTTACGTTTTATATCCCACACATGCCTGGAAGATTATTGGTAGCTTTGTCATTGAGTAAAATAAATAAATTAAGGTTGATAAATAAAATAAAAGGAACATATGAGTTTTCCCATCTTCCTTAGTAACTGCAGGAAGAAAATTTAATACCAAAACATTATTATCACCTAAAACTTTAGTTTTTTTATTTATTTTTTACTATAAGTTATATAAAGAAAGTGAAGTAATAACATTGTCAACCATAGAGATAGTTGGGGGTCAAAATCATCTTAAAATAAATGTCCCACTGAGAAACAAAAGAAAAATCTAGGTTCGTTCATGACGTTATTAATAGCCTTGTTTACAAAGAGCCAAGCGATTAATGTAGGAACATATTGATCTAACAACCAAAACATGTAATGATACTTTTTGCTTGAAGAAAAACATCCATTTATTAGCAACTATGCTGATAATTCCAGAACAGCAAAGGTGGGCTCGCTTTCAAAGTGGAAGGATACCTATTTGGATTTGGGGGATTGCTAGAAGAAGAGAGAAGATACTAATACTAAGATACTCATTACTTCTGGTAGTATACAAGTTAAACTGGATTATGAGAATCACTCGGTATATTCTCCTGGATTAGGAGAATCACTTGGTGAATTCTCCTGAATTATGAGAATCACTTGGTGTATTTTGCTGGATTAGAAGAATCACTTGGTCAATTCTTCTGGACTAGGTGAATCAGTTGGGGAATTCTCTTGGATTATGAGAATCACTTGGTGAATTTTCCTGGAATAGGAGAATCACTTGGGAATTCTCCTGGATTAGGAGAATCACTTGGTGTATTTTGCTGGATTAGAAGAATCACTTAGTAAATTCTACTGGGCTAGGAGAATCCCTTGATGAATTATTTTAGGCTAGTAGAATCATTTGGTTAATTCTACTGGGCTAGGAGAATCACTTGGGGAATTCTCCTGGATTAGGAGAATCACTTGGTGTATTTTGCTGGATTAGAAGAATCACTTAGTAAATTCTACTGGGCTAGGAGAATCCCTTGATGAATTATTTTAGGCTAGTAGAATCATTTNGAAAGCGATGTAACTTATATTAATGGAGAAGTGCGTTAGTTATAGTTTAATAGCTTTCGGTCGCTATGATCCCATCATCAGGGCTGTTACTCCTCGAGGATTATCAGCTCTGACAATGGGATTATTGCGACCCAAAGCTTCCCTGACCTGATGTAAACCATTGAAAAGAGTCGAGTTTCTACCACTTCCACTAAGGCTGAGGTTCTAACGCATATTGATGAAATCTCGTCTTTCTAAAGACTTTACAGGGATTCACTTTTCATACCTCTTTTAATAGCACATCGTTATTATATTGAAAGTATTTTTCATTTGCAAATATAATTCTTTAAAAAAAAATTTTTGTACTTCTACACATTGTTCATCCAACACACTTTTCTTCCTTCCACATAATGTTAAATAGAGCAGAGAAAATAGAGTGCATTTCGATACAGTTTAGCATTGTACTTATTATTCACGATTTCCCGTTATAAAAATAAGGTATTTACGTGGGTCAATGATAAAACATTTAATCTCGGTCTGTCATAGGATATGCTAAAATAATCTGTTTAATCTCTCACACTTTCTTCCCCCTTCCTCACCTTCTCTCTCTCACCCCTCTCCCTTTCAATCTTTCCTTCTCCTCCCTCCCACTCCATCTTCCTCACCACAACTCCTCTCACTCACCTCTTCCTTCCTTTCTCCTCTCTCTCTCTCTCTCTCTCTCTCCCCCCCCCTTCTCTCCCCCCTCCCTCTGTGGGTGTGGGGGAATAATTTTTGCCTATTCCTTAAAGTTGCATCTAATTTATAACCAAAAATTGTGTATTTAAATAGTCCCCTTAAATTTTCAAAATTTTAAAATATTCATAAAATAATAAACTATTAATGCAAGGGAATAAAATAAAAAATCTATCTGTCCCAGCCAGGACTCGAACCTGGATCTCCTGCTTTCCGGGCCAGTATGCTATCACTTCCACCACCGGGGTGAGTTATCTAGCTCGTCCCACCACAATTAAATTAATATTTATTCATAAAATAAGTACTAATTGGCATAGTATGTTGGCTCTTTCATAGTTGGTGTATGATACAGTAAAAAAAATTAAATTTATATTTATTTGCTTTGTCATAAGTACCATTCTTCTTTTCTTTCACTCAATTAAATTAATATTTATTCATAAAATAAGTACTAATTGGCATAGTATGTTGGCTCTTTCATAGTTGGTGTATGATACAATAAAAAAAATTAAATTTATAGTTAGAATTATAAAATAACAACATAATATCATTTAAAAAAATGGTGATGAACTACTCTCTATATATTATTGGAAAATGGCAGCACTAAAGGGTTTATTAAATATCTTCGTTATATAATTCGGTATAATAAGTTTATGTTAAGCAAATTTTTATCATGGACGTGGCTAAATAATTTGAACTTGAAGAGAGAGAGAGCAATATAGAGATATAGATAGATAAAGATAGAGATATAGAGAGAGAGTGAGAAAGAGAGAGAGATAGATTGTAGGGGGGGGGGGTGAGTAAGGAATGCATGAATATGTGGTGAGGATGAAATAAAAGTTTGAAGAATAACGAAACATGTAAATAGTGGAGCGGCATAAAAACATGGTGGGGATAAATGGGGCCCATGAGAGGAAACCATGTGCCGTCTGGCTGATTAAGAGGCAGTAAATGTTGAGGGGCGACATGCTGCAGTCCAGTCGAGAGAGCGTCTATTCGCTCCTGCACCCTCCTACAGCAGACTGACCTGATTTCTCTTTTTTTCCGACACTTTCACAATTCTATGGGCATTTTTTAAAAGCATAATACATATTAAAAAGGGCAAAATACTTCTCAGCTTTCAGCCGGATAACTGCTTATCATTCATCTTGGATAAACGAGCCCTTCTACGTTTCCACCATTCTTTTTCACTCGTACAAATAAATAAATAAGGATAAACCTTAGTGTATCCGGTGCTGGAACTCTTATCCATTCCGTGACTTCAATATGACGCAGCCACAGTGCAGCAGATGTCTGCGTTTGTCTTTCGTATTTTTCATCCCCACTTATCGAACTGTTACCCTTCTCGACCGCAAAATATTTGGTAAGACCTGGGAATCTCTCCTCCAGAGTATATTTGCAGACAAAAACCGTGGGAAAAAAAAAAAAAAAAATACTGCGAAATTTAACACGTCATAGTGCCGTAATCAACAAAGGGTTAGTAAATAATGACTTGAGTTATGGTATTTAATCCCGTTAATTTTATACAATAAATGCAAGGGAGTTTGAATTAAAAAAATCTTACTACCTCGGCCGGGGATCGAACTCGAGTAAAAATACTAAAGTAAGATTTTTTTATTCTAACTCCCTTGCATTTTTTGTATAAAATTGAACGTGAGATTAAATACCACAACTAAAGTCATTATTTAAAAAAGAAATATAAGAAAAAACGAGAGTTATTGTCTTAGAGCATAAGACAATATATTCGTCTTTCTTGGAGACTTAGACTCAGAGTAAAGTGCGGGCAGTAGAAGAAATTATCTAGCTAGCCTCGGTGGTGTAAAGGTAGCATGCTTGCCCGGAAAGCAGAAGATCCGGGTTCGAGTTCCGGCTGAGGTAGTAAGATATTTTTATTCAATTCCCTTGCATTTATTGTATAAAATTGAGCAAAGGGTTAGTTGTAAGTGCCTTATACTAGAAGGTTTTTTCATAAGTGAAAAAATGCTGGGCATTTTTCGATTTACATTTTTTTTTCAATTTTACAGCAGTAAGTTATCTATGAATCAAATAAATGTACATTTACATAAAACCCTCACAGTGAAGAAATAAATTTACAGGATGACTTTTGAAGATAAAGTGACAACTAAGACACCTCGAAACGTTAAGCACAAAGCATTTTAAATTAAACAAACTTCGATTCGATCGGAATAACGATTCGACAGTTGAAGAAATTTCAAACTACATTGCTTAAAATTAATTTGAGACTTAGACTTAGACTTGATGAATCAAGTTCATAAATTATGGTCAACTGTTTCCAAAAAATTGTTTGTACGACAGAAATCTTTTATTGCTTAATTGCCGGATTCCATATGTCTTGAGATGTAGAAGAACATATTTGGAGATTGGTTTATGGGTATTGGATATTTCTGTAGATAAAAATAATTCATTTTCATATTCAGCAAGTTAACCATAAGTCACCGCTGTGTACACAATTTTGTAATAGTATCTTGCATTTTTATTCATTACTTTTGGCTTAGTATTTTCTAAATAATAATACTAAGAGATTTTCTTAAATAATTTTAAACTGTAACACTTTAATTGTTACAGACAAATATCAAATTTAAATCATTGATAAAAAGCACGATGACAAAAAAATCTTTTGTTTCGTGGTTTTGCCTCTGAAACAATTCGAAATTCATTACTGTCGATGTAGATTGGGGAAGGATGAAAAATAACTTTCTTGTGAGAAAAATTAGTTAAATATAGTTCATGATTTTACTTATAATTATAAGGCATACATATAAACTTTCTAAGCCTTAGTTTAGTTTTAATTTTCTATATTTGAGAAGCATAGATTATGATAAAAAAAATTCTATAAAACATAAATTGGTTAGAATTATAAGCAAAATCGAATATCATTAAATATAACACATTCAAAAAGCCGTGAAAAGGTGCCAAAATGCAAGAAAGTAATAAGTTAAGCGTCTAAAAATTTAATTTAAAAATATTACTTAAGTGCATAAATATTTTATTTTGTTGTGGTTTTTTATCCCACGTAAATTTTAAACAATTAATGAGAGGGAACAGAATCAAAAAAATCTATCTGTCCTAACCAGGAAACGTTCCTGGCTAGGACAGATAGATTTTTTTATTCTATTCCCTCTCATCAATTGTTTATTACTTAAGTGCACTCGACCTGTTTACAGTATCATACGCAAATTTTAATAAAGCGAACAAGGTTAATAAAGAAAAATGATAATATTAACAATAAATATTATTTTTATGGTAATCTGGTCTAGTATATTTATAACTAATATAAAATCAAGCTATGTAATATTAGTAATAAATATAACAAGCCTCCATATGTTCAAGGTGTGTAATGCTAACTTGAAAAACTGAAAAATCTATTAAGAAAAAAGTTGACAGACTATATTCTATTAGTTGAAAATCAAACAACTTTTTTTTTTTTTTTAAGCTTCCATTTGAAAAACTAATTTAATGGAGGGAAGGGCATCTAAAGGTAGCTGCCCTATTCTAAACACCCATGGCTCAGGACGGGATTTGAACTCTCAGGGCCGGGATTATGAGATCCGAACTGATACCCTTGGCAAATCTGCCACTCCCAATAAACTTATACAAGCCTAAGTCTTGACAGTAACACTGCAGGCGGTAGTATTAGGAATAGAACAGTACGAATGAATCTGTAGCCTCAGAGATAAGTTGATTCTTCTGACAGAGGTTTACTGCAAACATTTATTTTCCTTAAGTTAGCTTCAGAAAACATTGCTTTCATTTACGTGAAAATCACCATACACTGTTTGCAGCCACTGTAACTAAATTGCTTTAGCGTACACTTACTTCTTAATGTGCAACACAATGCCAGTTTTCATCACAAAACCATTACGTACCTGAAAAAAAAAATGCATATATTATAAGTATGCAATGTACATATTCAATAATAGGATAGTATTATATTCTTATATAAGTGAATAATAAGCCACAATCAGTGCATCCTAGCAGATTTCCTTTAGAGAAATCAAGCTATCCACGTTAATATCATGAAGTTATTTTTCTTCAGTTGGCATGTGTAAACCCGAGAGATCATGTGCCCTTGGCACCACAAAGACCAAAGACAAACACTCGGATAAGCGATCTGGTAATTTTTGCAGAAAGAGGATGTTCAGTTCTCCTCCCAACCTTTTTTATCCACGGAAGACCTGAGATTTTCAGCAAATGTTTACTATCCTACAGGTGGCACAATTAGATTGACGAATAGCATCAATCCTGGAAGCCTTTCTTCCATACACAGGGAAGAGACACTGCAATGTTAAACCTCCCGTCGAACACACTAGTGTCGCAACTATATGATCCCTGGCGAGGATCTTTGGCACTAACAGTAGGAAACAACAAGGATACGTCCCAAGTTCTCCAGGTTCTGTTTTGGTTGAGCCGGGATTTGAATGTCCTGATATTTGGCATGACGCTTAGTGTCACGTAAGCTAACCAGTGCAACTCAGGTGCCCCATATATATATATATATATATATATATATATATACATT
>KZ807907.1:39558-50111 GCA_000696205.2 Oncopeltus fasciatus | reverse complement strand
ATATATATATATATCATTGATATAACAGCCTTATTATACTTTGGCAAGTGGTAAGGAGGCTTTGTTTCATTCATTGAAATGTTTTCCTTGGTAAATTGTAGTATATACATTTTTTTTTTCATTTAATTTGCTGACTGTTTCTATTCAATCTATGTTCTCCTCAAATTTCTGGATAGCCTTTTCATGAATTGTTGGTTTTTTTTTTTATAAGAAATTGAAATAAATGAATTATCTATAACTTCGAAGTCGAATTTTTTTTTAATCAGCAGATATTGCCTCCTTCAGAACCCTTATTAGTTACACTATACACAATGTACAAATTCACATTGCATGTTATCTATGTGGTCTTGGTAGCACTCTAGGTTATTTTACGGTACTATACCCTATTTTACGTTATTGACATGTGTCACATAGCTTAACTCTCATCTTATACTGTCAGAATGTGAGAACATACTCACTCACATGCCAAGCTCTCAAAGAGGAGAAGGCTAGTTCCCGCACTATTCCGAATTGAACTGTGTTACTTGACACTTGAGACTGTCAGACGCTACGTACACATTCACATTGCATGTTACCTACGTGGTCTGCGTATAACTCTAGGTTAGGGATGTCCCCTCAGCATGCTGTTTTGATAGTATTGATCGAAGGGTAGAAACACTTGATCTGCCTACTCTCTAGTTTATGTAACACTCCCTTAGAACTTTGGCAGCTCATATGTGATACATGGCTCAACTGCCAACTGAGCTACTACTAGTCTGAAATACATGCATTGCTAATAGAAGTAATAACTTCTGCTGGTGACATTGCCTTGCTCCACTTTGGCGACAGTGTCCAGTAGACCTTCGCCAAGTTAAAATTTATGAAGTATCATTAAATATGACTATTATTCTTGCTTAAAATTGTTAGTAAGCTTTGACAAGTATTTTTACTCATTAGTTGACGTAATCCTATGAAGGCAACTGCTCAGATAAGTCAATTGGCCGGAATTTATTTGAACCTTAAGCAATTCACAAAATGGGGCAAAGAGAAACTAAATACACATAATTAGATTTTTCATAGTTATTAGATTGCCCGGAATAAATCAACGTAAGCTAATCAAGACAAGCACGTAATGACATAGTTGTCCAAGTATTTTTACATTAGTTTTTTTGTGATTACAAACTAATCATGTTCAACACGTTTGATTTAAATCCCTTTGATCAACAATAATTTGAAGATTATGAAAAAAATTCTATTAAAAAAAAAGATTTTTGCTGCTGACTTTAACTACTTATTTTTCTAATGCACAGGCTTTTTTAACTTTGAGAAGCCTGATATCTATATATATATAACCTTTCTATATCTTTTTTCGTATCAGTTATTTATAATCGATTCAGATCGAGAAATAACACACTCCACGGAAATTTATCTTTATTTTAAAAATCACTAAGTGAAGGAAATCACTAAGAAACTAAAACATACCCATATTTTTATTAAATGTTTTTTGTTGGGGTTCGGTCAAGATAGATCCAAAAATGTGTATTTTTTAAATTATCTTTTTAATAAAAGGCAAATAATTAAAAAAAACAACACATTATTAAATTTGTATTTTTTTGGATCTACCTTGAACAATATCTACGGTCAAAAGACTCTCCATTTATTCCCATAATTTTAACTCTTAGAGTGTATTCACTTGTTATTGTAATGATCAATGCTCCTCACAGCAGCTTAGGGAGTAAAGTGTCTTCGCACGAAGTATATATTCGATATATTTCGACTTTGACTAAGTAAACGTAAGAAAAGGCATAATCAACTTTGCATGAGAATAACGAGTGGCTGTAAAGTACCGATCTTTGCTAACAAGAGACATTGTTCTTCAACAAAGAAGAGTGTATCGAAGTTCATTAGGGGCTGTGTTGACTTATCTGCACGCACTTTTTCCCGGACCTTGCGTAAGAGACCTCTGGGAAGGACGGTCGCCACGTACTCTTCCCACTCAATCTCTTCCCTCTCCCCACTTCATCCTTTTATTTCTTTCTTTTTCTTTTTGTAACACGAGTAATAAATAAATTAAAGTCAACGCCAGTTCCCGTTGAATAAAAGCAGTAAAAAGGAGAATTTATCGACCTGACCGGTGGGTTTTCGACTGGAAAGCTGCTTCAGATCTGGTGCCATTTATGTAAACAAATCTGTTATGCAGTCTTTATTAAAGGCGCTCTTGGCGGGGGTTGTGAGGGGAGGGAACGCGACAGTCTCTTTCAAAACAGCCAGTTAGCAAAAACTCACTTTATTGGCGCGCTTAACTTTCTCCTCGCCTTGTAATCGCGATGGCAGGAGAGGGTAGTTAGTACTTAACAGGTGTTCAACAGACAGCTTTTAGTGGCGTACCATCTACCACCTCCAGCGGTTGTAACAGTATGTACAACAATAATGCCATCAAACCTGGTACGGTTATGTTACCTTCTGTCTCTAAGATCGTTCTATAAGTTATACTTTTTAATAAAGTGTAGATATATACATAACTACTACATTACACCTGTAGAACATTTATTAAATTTTTTTGAAGTCTACTAGCAATAGACTTCAAAATTAGTCAGCTTTTGGTATTATATTGCTTAAATTTAGCTCTATGAAGTCTTTATTTCATTTATCAGACACATTTGAGCCATAGGCTTAGCTTACCAGTAGAAGATAAATTAATCGTATGATAAATCAAAGTTACTGGGTTGAATTTATTCAATACCATTCAATTGATGGAGTTTTGATCGAAAGGTAAACAAGAGTATTGAGAGAGCACTCCTGCAGGTTGAAAGAGCCGATGTTGCCAGGAATTGGTCGGGTCGGAGCCGGTAAAGTGTACGGTGCTGGCGAACATTCGTGAATGGAGCTGAAGTTGTGTGGACTTGAATGGGCGAACACCGACTAGACCAGGCGCTTGGGAACGGGTTTCCGGTGAGCTGTCTGCGGCCGGTCGGACGAGGTTACTGCTGAGCTTGGAGTCCAGGTCGACAAGTCGCGAGCCGACTCCTCCACTTCACGGGATCCTCAAGGTCGGGGAGACCGCATTAGGAAAACAGGAACACTTACTGGGACCGGTAGTGATGATGTCAATAACCCCAAGTCACTTTAGGAAATAAATAACGAAAGGAAAAAAAAAAAACATATCTCATTCAAAGCGATTATATGAAGTAATAACTCTTTTGTTATGACGAACGACGTGATCTGCTCATTCCTACTTGACTTCTGTTTTTAGTAGTTCGACATGGCATGTTAGTTGTGAAGATTCTTCGTTTCCTTCATAGAAGACAGTCATAAAGACAAAAGTGGTCACTTCTCAGATATCCAAACATGAAAGGGGATGAAATTAATATTTATATGAAAAAACTGAGAGTATTGTATAAAGGGCGATAAGAATACTTTTAGAGAACTATCAATCACGTTGGATTTCCTTTTATTTGGATTAAATTAATTATTTTAAATTTTTGATCAAAGCAATTGGTGTTTTTATTAGTTCCATTCAAGTCAGAAGAAATACATTTTAATTAGGCTCTATAGCTGTTTGCAATATAGTTTTTTCAATTAATTAATCTTCACATTCTGTTATTAAAATCTTGTAATTTGATGACATAGATAAATAAAATAGAAAAAAAACAACAAATAAAATAAAAAAATAAGTAAAAGAAAAAAAATAAAGTAATATATTTAACAATTTGCCTTGAAACGTTATATTGAACAGGTGTCTGAGGAATTTTATATGTAGATCCTAATTTTAGGGGGAGTGGAAGGATTGTATTAGGATGGCCATGGTCTGAGAGGTAAGGGTTGATGAGCGGCCACCGTGAGAGGGCCCTCAGCCGGCCCTTCCCACTGGACTACAGCAGGTGGAGCGCCCTTGCTCTCACCCCTTGAGGGCTTAGATCGCCACCGACCACCGCTATTAATAGCCACTACCCCTTCATCTCCCTCCCTCTCTGTCATCTTCTCACTCACCCCTCCCCCTTTTTCACCTCTCTCCCAAAACTCCCTCAACCTCTTTCGCATGACCTACTAAATTTGGCAATTCCACGCACCTTACGGCTTACTTCAAAGAAAAATGCGGTCATTAAGATGGGAGTTTATAGGAACTCGTTCAGAGGGTAAATAAAGCACAATCTTTTCTGTAAAATTTTCGGTATTTGAGGATTATGCGAACTGGTGTGATTGTGGAGGGGTTATTTTACGCTCCTTTGGCATGTTTATAATAATTTTCAACAATCAATAAAAATGAGCATAAGTATTTATTTTTACTCATTTTATGACACTCAAAAATATTCTTTAAATACAATTGGAGGTATTATTCTCTCCTCAACACATACTTCGTATGCAGCGGAAGTGAATCAAGAGTTGGCGCAGCATTCATGGCTTTCTTGAATGGTGTGAAGCTCGCCCAGGAGAAGGACTACCTCGATTCCTGGTGCTTTAACAACAAATCGGAGCAACTTGCTATCGACGAAGCTTTATCCTGGGGTAACAACAAGGAGCTTAAGAGAGCCTGCTGAGTTGCCTCAATGCCACATAAGATCCAGCGCAATCACTTGCCTGTCATTGAGAGTTTGTTGCAGTGTCATGTGTAAGCACATTGCGGGTGCTATGAATGAACAAGCCGGTAGGTACACTCGCCAAACAGGAGGCAGAAAATCCCTTATTCCTGCCGCATTCAATGTCTTCTAAATCTTACATTTTTTCAGTATTTAAACGAAATTTTTTTAGGTAAAAGGGAACGACCGACAGAATTCATTTAGAGTCTCAGGAGCAAGAATGTACTTCCCTACACATTTCAAACCACCTGGCTGAATTTTAATTTCTTAACTCTGACGCAAGTCTTAACTGGGCATGGCTGGTACATAGGTTAATTACATATATTTAAGATATTAGAATATCCGAATTGTGCCACTGCGAAGTTTGTACCGCCTGATCTTCTACTGTCCTTGCCTTGAAAACGCCAAACTGATTCAGGAAACACAACAAAAGAGGAACTGACCAGCTTCTAATCCGGATCGGTTATTTGAAGATAACCTCCCGCCTTTCCAGAAGTATATTAGGTTAATCATAATTGATGATTTATTATAATTTAGTATATAAACATGAATATATATATTTCATGTGATACACTAAGAGGTATTTTGCAGCGATTTTCCCAGAAGAGATAGTTTTAAATATTGTAGGTGATTATGGATTTCTAAAGAATTAATTATCATCCTGTGAACCATACACAAATTCACATAGGAAACATGAAATGGAATGGATGTTGTCCGGATCCGGTGACCATGAGAGGGATGTCACGGTGTTTTGTTACCGGGGTCTGGCCGAAGGTGGAGTGGATGTACAAGGGTACAGTGCACCCCTCGAAGGGAGCAGAGAGAAGAGCGAGACAATGGGCAGGCCGAGCAGAGACCAAGGAGATGTGAATAGTAATGACCCACGGAGGGGGCTATTCTCTAGCCACGGCCACTGGTCGTTGTAGCCAAGGTGTGATTTACTCTGCTACAGTGCTTTTCCTTTTTATACTCTTGTATTTTTCCTGCTTGTTACTACCCTTATTTATCTGATGGTTGGGGTACCAAGCACTGTAAGAGTACAGTTAGGTTTTACTAACTCCTAAAAACCCTTTTGTCATTGAATTTATGTATTTTTTTATTATTATAAAATGTCTTCATGCTTCTCATTCATTAGCAGTTTAGTTTTACTAGATAATTAAAGTAAGCAGAGTTGAAAGTTCTTTCAAAAACTTAAAGTTTCAAAAATAATTGGTCAATCTTTCCAAATATCTTAGAAGATAGGGGGTAACTAAAAATAAAACAAAACTAAGAGGAGAATATTAGTTTTTCATATTATAAAACTGATTAGTTTTTAAATTTCTTGGGATGGTCTTGGGATTTGAATAAATAAAAACTAATATTTTAACNTATTAAAAAAATATATAATATTTCAAATAAATTTTTTTTATATTATTATGGAAGGAAGGTACCTCTTATTTTACGGTAACTATATCTTGACTGCATGTAGAGTGCGCATCCATCAACACAATTCACCACAGACTTCAACAAATGGAAGAACCCCTCGAAACGAGATCGACACCACCCTCACCCAGTCACACCGCACTCTTCAACCTCCACAACCTACGACCTACACGACACAACCACAACCAGCGTGGTTACAGCAGACAACACAAACACCCCCGGACAAAGAAATATGGGCTTTTTACCAACCTAATACTAAAATACTAAAACATCAAATACCTTTTTAACGAAATAATAAAAGCATACACATCCCACGCCAAACACTGACAACACAGGATCTTCCTTTTAAAATGCCGTTCGCACAATGTTTATCCACAGTTAATAGCCAATAAGACAAAGTAATTTTTCAACATTTTTTTACTCTAACACAAAATTCAGTAATATAACTAAAAGATCTTGCCTCTACTTATCGATTACTTTTTAAAAAATTGCACTAGAAGTATAAAAATATGCTATAATAGATACCATTAGAATAAATGTGGATGGACCAGATTTCGACAATTTTAACTTAGGCTAACACAAAGAAACCATAAAACAGCACACAAAGCAAAAACATATACATCAAAACTCCCTTACAGCATACCAATGAACACAAAACAATTTCCGTCACCAACCCTGACTGTTCATAACATTTATTCTATCGATATTCCTTCCAATGTTACCAACACTCAGCTTATGAAATAACTTTTCCACCCCACAAACCTAACTACAATAATGTTATAGACATAGAGTTCATTCATAGGAAAGATTCATTGAATGTGAGTGATGAAGAGAAATTTCACGGCTCAGCCAAGATTTAGTTAGTCACACTTAAGTAAGACACCCCCATAACTCTGAAGAGGCCAGAAATTTCGCCCGAAACGTCGATAATAAGAAATATTTTTATGTTTACAAATTAGTTTTATTTATTTTAGCAAATGATCCTTTTTTAATCATTCCTCATAGAGTTCAACGGTCAGCAAACTTTTTTTAGAAACTTGTATGAACACATACAACGTTGAAAAATAAATATATTTCATTTTTTCAATACTGTAACCAAAAAAAAAGTTATTATCTTCGGCTTAGTTGTATTAAATGTTTTTATTTTAACAGAATGTAATAAATAAATAAAAGTTAAATAAAAAATTGTATCAGATATTCAAAAACTATACTACGATTTCATGAAATTTTAATAATACAGCGCAAGGAAGTTGAATAATAATCATCTGAATATTGATAATTTTAGAATCATTTATTCTTCATAAACAAAAAAAAATTTCTAACATTATTGATAAATAAAATTACATTTGGCCATGTGACCAAAAAAACTTTAATTCATTTTTTCTAAATTAAAGTTGACTTTCCTCAAGCATTAATTCTTTTTTAACAACAATACCCCTTACAATAATACCCCATCCACCCCTATCAAATATCACAATTACTTTAATGTTATAAACTGTGGACACAATTTTATTTTTTAGTCACGATTTTGATTTATACTTACATTCTTAAACACGCCCCCGTGTCGACAAGTCAGAGTTTGTTAAGTGTTCAGTAAACATTCATGCCTACGTTTCTAGCCCACATGTGTTGGATATAATCGAACGGTAAACTAAATTTATATAATTGTATAAAATATCGTCAAAATTTAAAGAAATACATGTTTAACTCAAATAATTCTATTTGTCAAAGGTCTTCTTGATATTTTCTTCTTTTTTTTTTTTAAATTATATAACTATTAATNTGTGTGTGTGTGTGTGTGTGTGTGTGTGTGTGTGTGTGTGTGTGTGTGTGTGTGTGTGTGTGTGTGTGTGTGTGTGTGTGTGTGTGTGTGTGTGTGTGTGTGTGTGTGTGTGTGTGTGTGTGTGTGTGTGTGTGTGTGTGTGTGTGTGTGTGTGTGTGTGTGTGTGTGTGTGTGTGTGTGTGTGTGTGTGTGTGTGTGTGTGTGTGTGTGTGTGTGTGTGTGTGTGTGTGTGTGTGTGTGTGTGTGTGTGTGTGTGTGTGTGTGTGTGTGTGTGTGTGTGTGTGTGTGTGTGTGTGTGTGTGTGTGTGTGTGTGTGTGTGTGTGTGTGTGTGTGTGTGTGTGTGTGTGTGTGTGTGTGTGTGTGTGTGTGTGTGTGTGTGTGTGTGTGTGTGTGTGTGTGTGTGTGTGTGTGTGTGTGTGTGTGTGTGTGTGTGTGTGTGTGTGTGTGTGTGTGTGTGTGTGTGTGTGTGTGTGTGTGTGTGTGTGTGTGTGTGTGTGTGTGTGTGTGTGTGTGTGTGTGTGTGTGTGTGTGTGTGTGTGTGTGTGTGTGTGTGTGTGTGTGTGTGTGTGTGTGTGTGTGTGTGTGTGTGTGTGTGTGTGTGTGTGTGTGTGTGTGTGTGTGTGTGTGTGTGTGTGTGTGTGTGTGTGTGTGTGTGTGTGTGTGTGTGTGTGTGTGTGTGTGTGTGTGTGTGTGTGTGTGTGTGTGTGTGTGTGTGTGTGTGTGTGTGTGTGTGTGTGTGTGTGTGTGTGTGTGTGTGTGTGTGTGTGTGTGTGTGTGTGTGTGTGTGTGTGTGTGTGTGTGTGTGTGTGTGTGTGTGTGTGTGTGTGTGTGTGTGTGTGTGTGTGTGTGTGTGTGTGTGTGTGTGTGTGTGTGTGTGTGTGTGTGTGTGTGTGTGTGTGTGTGTGTGTGTGTGTGTGTGTGTGTGTGTGTGTGTGTGTGTGTGTGTGTGTGTGTGTGTGTGTGTGTGTGTGTGTGTGTGTGTGTGTGTGTGTGTGTGTGTGTGTGTGTGTGTGTGTGTGTGTGTGTGTGTGTGTGTGTGTGTGTGTGTGTGTGTGTGTGTGTGTGTGTGTGTGTGTGTGTGTGTGTGTGTGTGTGTGTGTGTGTGTGTGTGTGTGTGTGTGTGTGTGTGTGTGTGTGTGTGTGTGTGTGTGTGTGTGTGTGTGTGTGTGTGTGTGTGTGTGTGTGTGTGTGTGTGTGTGTGTGTGTGTGTGTGTGTGTGTGTGTGTGTGTGTGTGTGTGTGTGTGTGTGTGTGTGTGTGTGTGTGTGTGTGTGTGTGTGTGTGTGTGTGTGTGTGTGTGTGTGTGTGTGTGTGTGTGTGTGTGTGTGTGTGTGTGTGTGTGTGTGTGTGTGTGTGTGTGTGTGTGTGTGTGTGTGTGTGTGTGTGTGTGTGTGTGTGTGTGTGTGTGTGTGTGTGTGTGTGTGTGTGTGTGTGTGTGTGTGTGTGTGTGTGTGTGTGTGTGTGTGTGTGTGTGTGTGTGTGTGTGTGTGTGTGTGTGTGTGTGTGTGTGTGTGTGTGTGTGTGTGTGTGTGTGTGTGTGTGTGTGTGTGTGTGTGTGTGTGTGTGTGTGTGTGTGTGTGTGTGTGTGTGTGTGTGTGTGTGTGTGTGTGTGTGTGTGTGTGTGTGTGTGTGTGTGTGTGTGTGTGTGTGTGTGTGTGTGTGTATTTACAGGCTGATTGCTAAAGTTAAAGCTAAGAAATTTTTATTAATTTATTAACCCAATAATTACAGTTTTTTATAAAGAAAATCAATTTTATATCAATTATGACAATTTTTTCATTATAAGATAACCTTTTTCTGATAAGGTTTTTTTTAAATCTCATTTCTTTTTTTTAAATTTGCTTCTCACAAAATATCAGATACACAAAAATAGTATATAGTATACATATAGTAAAATGGAAAATTCAATAAAAGAATTGTATGAAAGAAGAAGAGTTATATCTGTCTATCTTAGCAGGAGAAAAAAAAAACAGGATTTTGATGCATATTTTTTATAAGATGGGAGAAAATACCAGTGGGAATCTGCCCGATGGATAAAGGATCTGAAAAATAAATATTCAGGTTTTTTTGTAAAGACATTTAGTGTTCAGAAGGAACAGATTTATGTACAGGTGGAGTAGACACAGCAGCCAAGTACCTAGGCCACTCCTTCCTTCATGTTTCATTGTACCAGATTTGAGTACCGAAGAAGAGGGCGCGGTCATCCAGTTTCCAGACTTCCCCATTCTTCAGATCACAACATACCAGTTTGCGTACAGGTGGAGAAGACGCGGTAGCCAAGTTCCTAGGCCACTCCTTCCTCCATGTTTCATTGTACCAGATTTGAGTACCAAAGAAGAGGGCGCGGTCATCCAGTTTCTAGACTTTCCCATTCTTCAGATCACAACATACCAGTTTGTGTACAGGTGGAGAAGACGCGGCAGCCATGTTCCTAGGCCACTCCTTCCTCCGCGTTTCATTGTACCAGATTTGAGTACTGAAGAAGAGGGCGCGGTCATTCAGTTTCTAGACTTCCCCATTCCCCAGATCACTATATACAAGTTTGCGTACAGATGGAGAAGACGCGGCAGCCAAGTTCCTAGGCCACTCCTTCCTCCGCGTTTCATTGTACCAGATTTGAGTACCGAAGAAGAGGGCGCGGTCATCCAGTTTCTAGACTTCCCCATTCTTCAGATCACAACATACCAGTTTGCGTACAGGTGGAGAAGACGTGGCAGCCAAGTTCCTAGGCCACTCCTTCCTCCACGTTTCATTGTACCAGATTTGAGTACCGAAGAAGAGGGCGCGGTCAT
>KZ807906.1:263418-292084 GCA_000696205.2 Oncopeltus fasciatus | reverse complement strand
CTAATTGACAAGAGGATCCAACCAATCAGTGACCAGCTACCTGACTACTCCAGAGACCAGCCACCAGAACACAGTATCAACCAATGGGAAGGCAGACTTCGCCCAAGGACAAGACCGCGCCGGGATTATACACCACCTGGTGTATAAAACATGGTAAATATATACCATCTGGATTTTTAAAAATCTCTCTTTACAACTCTCATTCTCTTTTCAGCCCTGAAGAAGCCATCACATGATGTGCGAAAGCTCGGCAAATAACAACAATTTGACTCAGTCCAACCCGGAAGATGAAATGGTAAATATTTCAGTTGTTGAAACACACAGTAATTCAGTTGAGTACATTAAGCCCTTACTACTATTTAGTCTTTGATGTGGTTCGGCTTTTACTGGGATTCCATAAAATGCTTTTAATTTAAGTAATTTGGATGACTGAGAATCATGGCATTCAATTAAAATACTTCAATCCTTGGGTTTTTATATTAACTGCTTCACCGGAACAAGCCGTGATTGCCTTATTTATGATAAAAGGCAAGACATTTTTAAGGTCTCCCTCTCCTGATTTTTTAAAACTAACAAATCGTACTCTCTGTTCAATATATTTGTTAATGTTTTCTTGACTACTCTATGTTGATATTTTATTGGTTTCTTCCGTTTAAGGCTTGAAGAGCCCCAAATGGGACCCTCTATTGCAAATTTAGGAAGAGATACTCTTCCCGAGTTGTAATAAAATTAAAGCAAAATAAAAACTAATAAAAAATATATAAGATAAAATAAAAGGGAAACAAGAAATAGAATTAGGTTGGGTGTACTTAACTGAACCGTTCCTGACGAAGGTAGCCTGAAATTGATTTGAGGCGTAGTCAGAATCAGAAAGTTCTATGAGTTTAAAATCTTTCGGGCCAGATGAGTAAGTGATACCTAGATATTTTATTTGCTTTAAGTATTTAAAATTCTTTTGACTGCATTCTCTTGAAGCCTTTTGACTAGGTTGACTACAAACATGATATCCGGGCGAGTATTAATGGCTAAAAATATAAGAGAACCAATAGCCTATTGGTAAGGTTCTTTTTTATCTAATGGATAAGATTGTTTATTTAAAACTGTACTGGAATCTGCAGCAACAGAGAAAAGTTTGATGTCTTCAAAATTAAAAAGGTTCAATATTCGCTGTATGAATGGAGTTGAGTAGCCATCTTGTTTTAGTTTTATTTCCATCTTAATAAATTGATGAAAATCACCAACAGTCGCCTCAAAGTGTAATTTTTAATTACTTCATGCAAAAAGGTTTCACTGGAAGACATAATGATTCCATCATCCACATAACAAGCCAATATAGCAAGGCATTAAAACATATTTTTCAGCTTTTCCTTGTTTGAAACCAAAGGAATACTTCAGTAAAATGGTGATTTCAACAACATAAACTTTATTTAAGTCCGTAAAGTGATTTGCGTATGTAGTCTACAAACTTTATCTGGATTTCCTAGACCCAGACTTATGGGTGCTTCCATAAAAACTTCTTCTTCTAGTGTCCCATAAAGGAAGGCAATTTTAATATCAAACTATTTAATTTTAAAAAATTATTTAGGTTGCAAGTTAAAATCAAATAACTCTTAAAATATCTTATCGTGCGGTTGGTGCAAAAGTCTCTTTGAATCGATTCCTTCTGTCTCCTTTACGCATAGCCTTGCTTTAAAACGTTTAATGTCATTATTCGGTAAGTATTTAACCGCAAAAACCAATTTGTAAACCACCAGAATTTATCTTGAGATAAGTCACATTACTTTCAGGCCGCATAATCCTCAGAATGACGTACTGTCTAGCCCGCCTCTGGGCAGCCTCTCGCTTTCTCCTGAGATCTCGCTCTTCATCGCTTTACCAGGGCGCAGGGGGGTGGGCGAAATTTACAGGTTTTCAAAGGAGCATGGATATTGAGGATGGAAACAAGATAATTTTGATAAGATTTCTTCTTTTTGATTGATCGATGGAGAGGAAAACATTAGGTTCCAGTCAAGGCAATCAAGGTGTGCTTCAAGATTCTCAAAGGTAAGGTTGTCAAACTTACGGAAAGATGCTGATCTTGGTTGAAAGGTAAGAGCATATATGTTATTGGATAAGAAGATTAAATCATGCTTAGAAAGAAATGAGATTGGATGCTGTGAAAAAGATAAAAGATTATTTTGTGAGTCTATTATAAATAGGTCCAGCCAAGTGTCAACAGTTCGTGTGTAATGAGTGGGTTCAAAGAGAACAATGAAAATATTAAGGGAGTTGAAAAGATTCTCAAGATACTACTTGTTAGGAGAAATGGAATTGAAATCGGCAGAGATAATTATATTAGGATAAAAGGAAACAAAATCATATAGGCTCAAATGGAGTTTTTTTGGCTGTTGAAATACGATGTCATAAGAATAAAAAAATAAAAATAAAACAAAATTTAAATGATTTACATTATTATTGCATAGAATTGCCATAATTAAATGTAATGTGATATCAAAGTATGAATGTAGTAAAATATGTAGAAAAATTTAAAATACAAAAAAAAGCTACAAAAAAATTACTAGTCTTTCCGCTGAATACTATGAACAAAAACGTTTTTTTATCTGAAACCGTTTACATTAACCTACAATACTATCCACTTAACGATAGAACTGACAAAGATCAAATTTCTTCAACTTATTCAAACATTTTCAACATTCTAAAAACCATCAGCCCTCCTTCAAAATAAACTTGTCAAATATTTATCCTAGTTCCTTAAAGCTACTTATCCACAATAATATCCTACCTTTTTTTCCTGGTATTGCCCCCTTTGAAGCAGGTCGCTCTTCATTTGTTCCATCCACAATTCCAACAAATAATTGGCATAGAAAATTATTATAATTTGCACAACTACGGAGCAACTTAGAGTTTGGTCCCTTAAGAGAGTCTAATAAATAGCTAGCAATTTTAGCTCCCCCGAGTACAAGACGATATAATCGTCTTACTTGGCGGTCAGACTCGTGGTGAGGTGCGGGGAACCAGAAATTATTCTCATCTCCCTCGGTGGTTTGTATGTTTCAGGTCCTGTGTAAGTTATGTGAATCTTCCCTTTGTCGGTTCTTCTAATGTGATTTATTGTTAAATTCCGTAAGTAGTTCTCATACTGGTTCATTTGTGCCCCTGTTATTAAGAGCGGTTGTGTACATTGTTCTTTGTCATTGACTTTTGGTGTAAGTCGTATAGTTTTCTGTTTGTTTTTTTTTGTATCATATGTGTGAACGCTGAGATAAATATTATGTAGGGTAATTTGGTATCGCGAGTATTGTAGTGTCTGTGGCTGTTGGTTTAATTCTGTAATTCAGTCTATAGCCCGTAATTGAAATTTTGGTGTCGTGGTAGTACATTGCCTTTTTGTCTCCCTTCTACATTGTATACACGATGTTAAGATGTAAGCTATTAAGGACTGTATCTCCTCTCCGTTGCCTTCTGATATTATGTAGAAGAGTTTTGTTGTTGTGTCTTTCCATGATTTTCTGAATATGTTGGGTTTCTGTGTGTTGTATAAATGTCTACATTTATATGGAAGATGTAAGCAGAAGTGCAACAGTCTCTTTATACACTCATTGATAACATCAATAATATTGATAGGACACCCATCGAGTGCTCTTCCGACGCCGTAAAAGCCTTCGCGCGCTGCCGGAGAACATCATAGAAGCTGTCACACTATTGGATCCATCCTTAGGACACTGAAGAACCTTAGGATTCTTCACAAGGGCACTCACTCGCAGAAATTCTCGCAAACTCACTGACATTTAGAAAGCTATCAAACACTTCAGACCTTACATCAAAGGAAAAGACTTCAGCATTCCTACAAACCCCAAGCCCTTCGTTCATGTCGTCAACCACTAGCCTAAAACTGCAACAGCCATGTGGGTATGCTATGTGAATATCATCAGCCAACTCACTAGCCACATCCGATATGTCTCAGGCAAAGAAAAAAAGGTGGCTGATATCCTTTCAAGCTTGAAGAAGGTTGTAGCCCGTACGATATTAGTAGAATTGTCTAAGCTCAGTATAAAAATCCAACTATAACGTCAAGAACCTGGAAAGCATTCCCTTCAATCCACATTTCATTGGCTCAAGCTCATGGACCGAATCGTTGCCCACAGTCCTCTTTGTCTTGAGAGCAGCCATCAGGGGTGAAAACTCCACGAATACTGCTAAGAAGGCGTACACACAATCTCTAAGACTCCAAGAAAGTTGTTAGATTCAAAACTGGCAGAACCAGAAACACTCCTTTAAAACTAATAGTGCACTTCAAATGGGTCTGCATTTGCTAAGACTAGTGCCGAATTTCACTCCAAACTATTTGAAGACCTGTTCCCATGTTTTCTTGAGGGACAATGCAGCCAGCAAGCCAGTCACATGTGACTGCTCCATACTGCACCCAGTATGTACTTAAGAGAGGAAAGAAGACCTTCATCATTATGATCGCTACAGGGCAGAAGATGGTCAGTGTGGACCGGCTAAAGTCAATCTTAATTCCTTGAATCCCACCAACAATCCATCCACCAACTTCACCGCCAGTGCTGCATGCTGCCAATAAAAATTCCTTCACTGATGAAGCTGACCAGTCTTCATCCAAGCAGATATCAACGAGGACGATGCATTAGAATTTTAGTGCACTTCTGAGACAAAGTGATTAGGGAGAAGCGATGTAACAGCACTTCATAATAGCGTTACAGCCCTCGTCTGCAGCTAGTTATACTCGGCATTAGTTTCATGACTCAGTGCCACCAGTTTATTATAAACAATTAATTAAATAACTAATATTTAATTATATTATTATATTTACATGCAATACAGAGTAACCAATTAATTACCACAATTGCCTGATTGACTGTGCATTATATTTTTATTTTGAATAATGATTTTAGTTATAGTATTTAATCCCACATTAAATTTTATGCAAGGAATGTCAGGGAGCCCGAAAAAAAAATCTTACTATGTCAGCCGAGACTCGAACCCGGGTCTCCGGCTTTACAGGCTAGTATGCTGACCACTGCACCACCAAGGAGGGGACACATAGTGTAGTGGTCAGCATACTTGCCCGGTAAGCAGTAGACCAGGGTTCGAGTCCCAGCAGAGGTAGTAAGATTTTTTTTTCGGGCTCTCTTGCATTTCTTGTATAACATTGTTATGTTTGGTGACACGGTGGAAATTAGTTTTATGATGTGGATATTTTAAAACTTTTTTATTAATTTATTTTATTTTACATCCGCTGTGGTTATTGTATATTTCAAGTTAATTTTGTTTGCTACCTTCTTCTGTACATTTTTAATTTATTTATTTCTGTATGTTCCCAGGGATGGAAGGGGGTGTACAGGTGGTATTTTACTGCTTTTCTTATTCTCCGATTTTCAAGACCACTTCCACTGAATTGTGTCCTATCTCAGAAATCACATATGATAATACACATATGATAATAGCCTTTAAATATTTGCTGGAATTCGAAATTGTCTAGGAAAATACTTATTCTCAAAATTCTTAAATGTAATAATTTGTATTTATAATAAAAATAAAGAAACAAAGGCTAAGAAAAAAAATAATAATGAAAAGAAGCATTTCAAACTTCATAGTTTATTGAGAAATGTTACATGGAGCATTTAGTAGATAATTCATAAAAAGACAGTTTAGATTTTATAGCAAATTACAGTCCGAAACAAATGATTCAGTTGATTTGAAGCATTGCTTTGTTAAGCTGAGTTGTTTGATGATAGATGTTAGGTATAAAATAAAATAAAAAATAATTAAAACAAGGACTGTTGTTTATCAAATCAAATCCTTTAAATTCCCCAAGTAAGGAGTATGTTTTATTCCAAATGTATGAGCCGGAGGAAGATCAATTCGTGTCTGAAAAAATGAAAGAGCACATCAGTATTTATATACATTTATAAAATACAATCATTGCTTTACTTTATTTTTATCCATTAATTAATATACAAGTAATTTTAAATAACAACAAAAAATAAGAGGTCCAACTTAAGAAATAAAGTGTAATATTGAGAGGTTATATATGTTTACAAACAGGAAATAGCTGTTACAATTCTGACAGACTTCAATATTATTCAAAAGAATAATTCACATATTTTAGTTGTTCAAAATGAATACCTTGGGGGATGTAGGGGCTGGCAGGAGTAAGATGTGAATTTGTTGTTTACAATTAATGTAATTTTTGCTGGATATTTGAAGATAATTATTTGTGCATTTTATTTTATATTAATTGTAAAAGAAAAAATATTCCCCTCCAGTATCTTTAGGGGTAAAAATAACAGTTACATAATAGTGTCTATAAAACACTATAACTTAATTCATATCCCACAGTCTTTTCTTCCTACACTATCCCTCATTACAATTTAAATATTGGTTTATATATTGCAAACTTTATCTCCATTATGAATTAAGATTTCTTTTAAATTGTTGTAGACATTTTAAAATTGATGATTCATTAAATTAAGGCTTTATTCATTAATTTCCATGGCATTTAAGATAGTTATCAATAATTAAAATAAAAATCAATAATTATCTATCTAGGGTGATGACAATATATAATTAGTTATAATTATGCCAGCTTATATATAATTTAGAGCTAAATGAACTTTAATAAGCATGAAAGAAATTAATGGAATCTGCAGCTTCCCCATTTTAATTATCATTTATCTTTCCCAAAAATTTAATTTTCCAATAAAAGACAATGCATAATATTTTTTTTAATTCTTAAGCTAAGAAAAATAAACTCAACATTTTTTAAAACTTATAAAAATAATATTGTTGTTTGCGAAAGATCAATAAATAAAATGAAGAATCCCAATCTTTCTCTCATTGCTCTACAAGTTACACAAACTGAAACTCCTCTCTAAGAGCTTATACTAATGTCTATCAGTACAACCTTCAAAATTCAACTAAAAAAACTTGAGGATTAGTTATTTAAGCTTTTGTTTTTCATTTACAATTTGAATAAAATAAGTTCTTCTTTTGAAGTGCCAATCTACTAAGATAAAAAATACAGGAGCCAGACAAACACCTCCGGAAAGGAAGAGATAAGAACCCTACATCCCCCATTGGGGAAGGCAGGCTATGATCAAGATCCGGTCCTAGAAAGGTATAAAGCCCCCTTGGACCTGGAGTTGCTATTATTCTACTTTCAGCCCTGAGGAAGCAATTGCATGTACATGGCAAAAGTTTGATGAGAAGAAACTTTACTACATGGTCAAGCCCAAAAAAGGTATTTATGAATATTCCTGGAGATTCTGTATACCTACGTGAAAAAAACAGTACATTTCAACACTACTGAAATATTCAAAGTTTCTCAACCCATTCTGACAAGCTACAGTATTAAATTGGAAAGTATAAGTCACTGTTCATGGCAATCTAAGAAACACAGTTTAGTAAGGAAGCTCAATAATATTGCCATTCATATGATATTACTCACTCTAAACCATAATTCGGTCAAGGAGTTTGCAGCATAGTGACACTATATATTCTGACAAAGGACAGAAGGTAGAGAAAATAAACCTTAAAACAAATCATCTTCAGAAACCAATGAAGACGGATAATAGAAGGTATGATAGTTCTATATTCATTGGTAGTGAAAATAACCTTTTAGATTATTTACTTAAAACAAATATTAAAGCAGTACCGATCTGTAAAAACTAGATCTTCTAAATGAAAAATAGAACATAAATGATCTTCGTAATGTCTTTTGCCAACTTCTTATATCTTTCATTATTTAGGGTGATTTTAATGTAAATAATGTTCATATCTTGATCTTGGACTGCCTTCCAATTGGTTGGCTGTTATCAGTTCATTCCGGAGATGTCTGTCTGCTTGATTTCTGTTATCACTGGCAGCTGTGTAGATTTTTCTGATTGATAATACAGTATTCCAATTTTGACATAAGAGTATATCCTTCTTCCCTATAATGTTATTTTTTTAGTGACTTTTTAACAAAAAAAAAAAATTATGGTTAATTTTGGGATTTTTTATTATGCCTATTGCTTCCCTTATTGTTTGGTTATATTAATTATTCTCTCTAGCTAGGATGGTGGCGTGACTACATAAAATTAACTTTTCTACATGGCCAAGCCCGGATGAAGTATTTATGAATGTAGATAATGTTTCATTGGTGTTCTAGACAAAGTATGCCTAAAGGAAATTTTTTGTATAATTTCCTGATAGAATTAAACCTGATTACTCTCAAAAATGACTGACCAAAGCATTTCACACTTGGTACAGGTTCGTCAATGCAATAGATTTAAAAATCGTTTCCCTTATGATGATGTTTTATCATTAGATTAAAACTCAGCTAAAGAGACACATAACTACGATAGGGCTTATCCAAACAATATAGCCAAATATGTGTCTCACTCAAAGACCGGTGAAAACATTTCCCTGTTACAAAGAGCCACATAAACTATAAACCAGATAGCTACAAATTCAGACTTTACTTTCTTTGTAGATGAAAGTTACTGTACACTTTTGCCAACTAAGTTGAGAACACAGATAATGGTCGATCTTTACTACTTCATCGAAAGAAGAGACAGTTACAAGTTTCTTGAATAGGTCCTTGACTAATTTGAAGTTGGTTGAAATTGAAGAACCAGATAAATTACAATATTGGTTGAATTGAGAGCGGATTAATATTATTGAAAACGTTCTTCTTCTTGAAATGGAGAGCAGACTCAGGAGTCATATATTTTATGTTTTTATTGCTCAAAAAATTGGATTTTGGTTGCCCAGTACATTTTTATACTCGCATGTCATGGCTGAAGAAAGTAGGCTGTCTTTACACTGCATAGACGTTTTCAGGATAGGTCTCCTGGAATCTATCTAAGTTGGATCAAAATATCTCCTATCAAGTGAAAAACAAATACAAATAACTTTATCCTATTTGTTATCAATCTTATTCAAGCAAAATAACCAAATTTCCGACCAAATCCTAATGCCTGTTTACCAATAATTGCCAACCCCAAGTGTTCGCTAAACAAATGTCAAAAATCACTATCAATTATCTCCCAGGAATATCTCATAAGCCCTCTGGGACATTTAAGTTAATGGCGATTATTGAGCGAGTCTGCTCAGACCAGCTTCAATACCAGCGTGATTTAAAAATAGCAAATATTTAATAAACAAGCCTTACACATTAGAAACACAAATCTCAATAAATAACTGAACTTTTAGCTTTCTAGTCAAATATTTTTCTGCCAAATAATCAAACTGACCAAACACTGTCGAATAAATATTATTGCTGTAAAAGTGCAGAAAAAGTGCGAAATAAGAAAAAAAATATAATCAAATACTTTGTGGCGTTCATTTACAAATATTCTAGAGGACTACTGAGACATTAAAGATCTTCTTAGTCGAGATGAACATGAGCTGGACAGACTCTTTAATGATAATCACAGACTACTTATTTTTAAAATATTTTGAGAGAAATATAAAGCAATATAAACTGGTGGTTCTTAAATTTTAAATTTGTAAATAACTAATCGATAAACGATCGCTAATATATAATGTGCTGCTATTCTAAAAATTGAATTTTGGTTAATTATACTTCTATAAAATTATTTTTGCTGCCTGCAAAAATAATTTTTTAATAATTTGTAAATAATAAAAAAAATCATTGTTATTTATGTAAATACTGCAAATAGAAAATAAATCATATTGAATACATATTTATATTCATAACTTAACTAATAAATCTCCACGTAATAGGTCTTTCCACTTAGTTTTTATTGTACTACATTTGCCACTAACTTTATTATCCATTATTTAACAATTTTTGTTTTAAAATATGGTTTACCTTCAGCTCTAAGCTAATTAGAGCTATCCTTATAACTCATTGCTTCAAATATATTTTGCTACAACTACTTTTATTAATACAACTAGTTGTGGTTTTCATTTTTAATTTATTACTGCTAACTTACTGCAATCACTAATTTTATTTATAACCTGCTACAACTACTATTACTACTACTACTACACAACTACTAAATTTGTACAACCCTGTGAGGTGAGACTTCCTTAAAAAGTATCTACCAACCAACTGAATCCATTGCCAATAAATCCATTTATTTATGCTAGGGTTTTCCTGGCATCATCTTTTGTCACATTATTTGTCCTATCAGTATAATACAATCTTAACCATTAAAACCAATCCTTTTTTTCCTTGAGCAGCATCTCTTCTTCGGTTAAACTATTAATATTTTTTTCCATACCCAGTATAATTAATAGAAATAATGTTTGCTGACAATCTATATGATGAACAAATATCTTTACTTTGTACTGAAACACATTTCAGGGCTTGGTGAAATTATCAAATAAAATATAATATAGTGTTATCCAAGGTTACTGAATGTGGGCTGTACTTAGAGCATTCCGCAAGTGCAGTTCAATCTGCTAGTTTATTTTCTTTGCTGATCTACTCAGTGAACGTCCTTTCGCTCTTATACCTCCAATTTTACCCTGAAACATTTGAACATTCTTTGGGATAGGAAATCAAAGAAGCTGATGTATTGTATTTTTTATTTGAGCTTCCAAGATAAATATGTTTGTTCTGAAAGCAATCCATGGTTTTATCTTTTTAGAGTTTAGCTTAATCATACTCTTGGCTAACATTTTGTAGTTTTGGCTTGATTGTGTTCAGCTCATGTTCACTTTGGCCTATGTAAGTATGTCGTCCGCATGTTTGTCACATATTGCGAAGCTACCCTGACAATCAACTTAGAAATTGATGGAAGTATTAGATTAGATCGCAACAGTAGGTATCCTTGCCATCTTCCCTTGTTAATTTGTAATTCATTTTATTTTGTTTTATTAGTAGTTACTATTGTCATTGAATTAATATAAATCTGTTATTTTATTAAATACTTTAGATTTTCTGGACTGTCATTTTTTTCCAAGACAGACTAACTTATCCCACTCTATATTTTCAAATACAGAATTGACAAAAAATACATATAATGTTATGTATATGCTATTCTCCTGATACTTTTCTACTATTTCATGCAAATTTAGTATTTGTTCCCTTATTTATCTTCCAACTAACAGTTCAAGATTGAAGCCATTTTTTCTGCAGTTTGGGGCAGATGAAAAATATTCCAATTTTCATTTATATTGTTCAGCTTAATTTTTCTCCATTAATTCATATGTTACTTATATCACCCAGTGCTGTTTAATTTTCTATCTCTTTGTCGACTGGCAATCGTTTGCTGCTGTTTCAACCACCAGTTAGTTCATTATTCTTCTGAGATTATTTTATATCATTTGCCATTGTTGGTTTGTCCATTTCTTAAATAGGGCTCTTTATTACAATTATATTTTGTGTTGACAGCTTTGTGGAACTTCATTTACAATTTACTTTTAGCAGAGGGTGATCTGAAACTCATACAGCACATGCTTTATTTTTTTGAATTTACTACCTTTGTTTAAATATATTCTACTTCTTCACCTTTACCATCGCATGTAGAATAGTATGACGTAGTTAAAGTTCAGAGGAAAGATGCTTAAAATAATAGTAATAATTCAGTCATTTATTGCATTAAATTCAACAATACAGTTAGAGATTCAGGTGTTTTTTTTTATTAAGAAAGCAACTCTGTTGCATGCGGTTTTATCTCCTCCTGAGTCTGTTTTTTAAGCTATTTTGTATGACAAAATGTCCTTTTCTTTCGAGGTGTATGTTTGGAATATTCTGTGTTTTGAAACATTTCATTCCATTGACTGGCATACTAGAATGTGTAAGAGGCAGTTTTTTTTTTTTTTTCTCCCTTGCATTTCTTGTACAAAATTTAATGTGCCAATTGGCAAGTGCACCGGCCCGGATAGCAGGAGATCCAGGTTCGATTCCTGGCTGGGACAGTTAGATTTTTTTATTCTATTCCCTCTCATTAATTGTTTAAAATTTACGTGGGATAAAAAACCACAACCAAATAAAATATTTATAAAGAAATATGACATATATCGACTAAAAAAATTCAATTGGGACAAGAATGAACATTTTTTGGGGCCTTCCAGTGAAACCTTTTGCCCTTAAAAGATAATATTTTAACATGAAGGGCGGCTAACATGTTTTTTATAAAAATACATTTTTATGTGTTTGAAAATTCTCTAGTCATTGGCAAAGCCATGATGTCTAACAGGTAAAACTTAAAAATAAAATGGTGCACTAATAAACAAGCTTAAATGAATAGGTTAAAGTTTGCCTCCATGAGATAAAGGTGGTTTTATTCATTAATAATTCTGCATCATATCCAATAGCTCATTTTTTGCAAGATAATTTTTTTTTTTAAGAGTGTAATGTTTAGAAATAAGTGTATAACATAAAATAGATAATATTTTTTTTAAAAAAATTTTTGGCTGTGGAGATTATTAGTAGAGAATTTTTGGGGGTTCTGTCAAGGTTGATACAAAAAAATACAATTAAAAAAAAAAAAAAGTGTATTTTTTATTGTTTGCCGACGTTTCAGCTTACATTGTAAGCCGTCTTCAGAGCTATCATGAAGGCAAAGGGGGCTTGTTGTCCCCTCGCTCAAATATTAATGAGCAACATGTCATGAATGATTCAGGTGACAACATGTCCTCTCTCGCCTTCATGATACCCCTAATAATGTAAGCCGAAACGTTGGTAGATAATTAAAAAATATACTTTTTTTAATTCTATTTATTTTTTTTTATCAACCTTGACCGAACTCAAACAAATTATTTACTGAAAGTCTTTAGTTTTTGTGGATGTTCCCACACTGTTTTGTCACTCTTTTTGGTTCTCCTTTGACAAAATAGTAGCTTGTTCAGCGGGTTTGTAGAATATTTAATTTATAAGCAATAGCAATTGAAAATATTTTATTTTCACATTCAAAAGCATTTTGAGGTTTTGTACTGAGACAATTATAAGTCTCATTTCAGTTATTTTAACAGTATCGTTTATTTGTGAGGATTATTAAAATGGACCAAAACTAAAAAAAAAAAATTGCCAAAGGGTGAATTCATTTCTAAAACAAAAAAAACTACAGCAATATCTATAGTGCAGAATAAGAAAATTATAAATTTTGGCAAACCTACTTAAAAACTGAAAAATATTTCTGCCCTTTATATATGGCTCATCTAGTTGTACAAAACCCAAGTAGTTAGAATGCTTGATGCCGAATGTGTAGCTTGGTGCATATTTCTTATTCAGAATAACCTTCAATACATCAGAAAAAGTAATCAAAATCAGTTTTAAGGCATATATTTATATTTTATAACATTATTCACTCATTTGATTAATTATTTTACTAATTAAAAATTATTGCTTTCCTACAACACTTTCTAAAATCAAATTTATTCCTTCCCTTTTCCATGTATGTATCTAAAATATATGTCAAAAAGTGGATATAATTGTGAATAAGGAGCAAATGCATAATTTATTTTTAATTTAATATCCAGCTATGCAATTTTATCTTTGGATAAAACCTATAAGACTGAATCTACCAAAGAAAATTTTATTAACTCTAAGGGATTGTGAAGACCACTGCCAATGATAGTGAAATGAGTACAGCGATTGAGTATTTAATTTGTATCAACATCATACATGTGCTGATAAAGTATTACAGTTAGTTACAAGTAGTCTATCTTTGTGTACATCTTTGTTTATCTCTTGACAGGGGTCTTGCAACATCAACTGTCGCATTGGCAAACTGTTTATGTCTCAGTGATTTATCTAACATAAAACAGTGTTAAATAAATTTAAATATTATGAAACATAATATTGATATGTTAAATAAAATATAAATATTAAGTTTCTCCTCTTAAACAGATATAAGAGTTGCTAAATGAATGAAGTTGGCAAAAGGGGTATTTGGTATTTAAATGTACTTTAATCTATTGCTAATAAGGAAATTAACATAGGCTGATCATTTGGACAGGATTTGTTGTAAGGATCATTGTGGTGTGTCATCATATACAAGCTACATTTGAGAAGTAATAATACAAAATGCTTATTTCAGAGAACTGTAAATGAGAAATCAAACATGTCTCTCAGTTTCGACCTAGAATAAAAAGACACATTTTAACTATCATACCTTTTTTAATCCGTCTTCATTGGTTTCTGCAAACCATCTTCTGTTGGCGAGCGCCTTCGGACATTGTCCATCCTCGTGGCTGATTACATGTGTTCACTGTCACTGTCTGTATATAAGAATACAGACAGTGACAGTGAACACATGTATTCGGCCACGAGAATGGACAATGTCCGAAAGTGCTCGCCAACAGAAGATGGTTTGCAGAAACCAATGAAGACGGATTACTTAAAGGTATGATAGTTCTATATTCATTGGTAGCTACAATAACCCTTTAGATTATTTACCAGACTCATTTTACTTAACACATCTTCCCTCATAAGGTGCATAAGAATTAAAAATATTTCTAACCATTTAATTTCATTTTTAAAATCTGAACAAATAAATCATTATTATACAAGTAAATAATATGTCATCTCATTGTTTCTTTTAATAAGAATAAAACAAAATAGAATATCATTTTGAGCTAAATGATAATATTTAAATGATTTTCCTCACCAAAATCAGGCATAATTACAAATTAAATTTTATATAAAGCAGGTAATTTAGCTGAAATTTCAGCTTTAGAAATAAGAACAAAATGGTATACAAATGATTTTAGCTCTGAATTATCTGACAATTTAGATACAAAAGCAGTGAAAATTGTAGCATGAGAATATATTGATTCTTTACTATATAAATACTACAGTATTTTTCTGTGCAATAATGGGCTAAGCAAGTATTTAAGAATTAACTTTATAGAGAACAAGGGAAAAACCTTAGTGTATTTGACGCTTTTAACCTACCCTTGGTTGATTGTGTAACTATGACAGAAATAAATCCAGTATTTTTGAAGTATACTAATTTCTGCTTCACACAAATCTGAGGAGACCCCCCTGAAAGAAAGTTTGTAGGCGGGAATGACAAACCACTAAAATAAGTAGTAAAAATGCTGGGCTACGTAATTTTGACATCACAAAGCGGGTAACATTTTTGGCACCGGATACTTTAAGGTTTATCTGAGGAAAGGATTTTCTTAACCCAAATAGTAATGGTAATAGATATATTAGCTCAATGTACAAAGAGTTCCATTGCAGTCTCACTTGGTTATTCATAGCAAAAATTAACTGAAAATATGGTATGTTAATATATGGCCTGATTGCCTTCACTTCTTCCAGTTACACATAAAGGAGTGGATTCCTTAATGAAAGCAAAAACTTTTATACATTATTTTTAGATATAAAATATCAAAATACAATAATGATGCAATCAGTTTCAATGTTTTGTTTTCAAACTAAAAATATAAGAATGATTTTCATAATTGTATCTACCTTTTCAGGAGAGTAAGATCCAGGACCAGGTTTGATAAGGCTCCCAGTTGGCTGTGGAATTCTTGCAGAAACAGAGTATGCAGGTGATTTCGGAAGAATGAGCTCTGTACTTGAGTTATAACTACCTGGCCCCGGGACAAGAGCCCGATCATCTGTCGCTTCCTTAGTTCTTCCAGAGAGACTATAGGCTGGCCCTTCTCCGCCAACAACACCTCCAATTTTATAGACATTTGGCCCTTTTAAAGAGAAAATATGAAATTAATATAGAAACTAAAATTTAAATATTTTGTTTAAAGTTTTAACAATTTTCATTTTTTTTAAATATATATGAATTACATATGCATAGTATTATTTATACACAGGTGCACAAATGCACAAAAAAATGAGAAACTTATGAGAAACACTAATCATATCACTGTCTTATTTTAAAAACTCAAGCAATAAATTGGAAATTTTCAGAGAGTTATAACAACTATAATATTAAAATAGTTTGAAATAAAATGAGAAAATATTTCTCTGGCATAGTAAGTAAGCAAGGTATTACACTTAATCTATTGCTCACATTTATAAACAGATTCATAGTTATGGCAAATTAAATAAATAATTGCTAAAAGCTAAAGTAGCATGCAATGAGAACATAATGAATCTACTAACATGAAATAGAGGAAAAATGTATACACGATTAAATCATTATTTAAAAAAAACCTAATTGTTATAAGGTCTCTAAAAACTGTCAAGCCATCTATTTTTCACAAGGTAAAAATTTGGCAAAAGATTAGAGTACCTTTATGGAAAGAAATGGATTAAGGCATGAGAGTATGCTTTGTTTCATATGAATAGCAGATTTGTATAAATTCAGTTAGAATAGAGCATTAACCATTTTTTATTGATACATATATAAAAATAAACACTATTAATTAAGTATACTGAAAAAATGCTACTTATTTGAAAAAATAAAATAAAATAATGGTGCTTAAAAAATAATTGAAATAATAACAGTGATTCTCAGCAATAATTAAAGTTTGGTAGGCTGTTTCAAGTAACCAGGCTGTATAGTACCAGACAAAATTAAATATGAAGCTTGTTGTTAACTAATCATGCACTACATAAATCTTACATAATTAATGATTAATTTAGTGAGACTATTTTAGACATTAATAATTCATTATCGTTAATTTACTGTTTTTAATATTAGAGAACATATAATTTAGAAAACATATCTATATCTCAGTCTGTTCTTCTCTCTCTTTCTCATAAATACACATTATAAAAAATAAAATATAATCATTCCGTTTAATATTAATAATGATAATGCATGTACAGCTCTATTCAATAATTAATTATTGCTACCTTCTTTGTTTTTAATATAATATATTTTCCTTTGAAGCTAGATATAAACTCATATTGTTACTCTTTCATATTTTTTAACGTGCATCTTGTTAATAGGTGTCAGATTTTTAATTACTGCAAACAAAAGTCATTGTTAATTGACATATTTTAAGGCTAAAAATTAGTTTAAATTATTTTAACAGGATATTCATAATTTAATCCTAATTAACTGACCTGGAGTTTCAGGGGGCTTTTCAGTTTGTGTTTTCAAACCAAATGAGTACTTAGGAGCATGATCAAGAATGAAGTTTTCACTGCGTTCAGGGCAATATTCCCCGGGTGCTAAAAGTAAGAAATATTAACACAGACAATAATTGTAAAACAAAAACAAAATATGACATTTTGACAAAACACTGTAGTTGGCCAATAACAGTTAATATTTTTTTTATTATCTGAACTTATAGAATGTGCTGTATATTGTTAATAAACTGCACCATATGTTAGATATTTCTTGAAGATGGGTAAAAAAAGGTCTAATTCTCATTGTTATAAAAATTAATATACATGACGTTTTATATTAGTATATTTATAAAAACATTATACAACAAATGGTTACAATCTACTTAGCTTAAAATAAAGGGGTGTAAAAAAAAATTACCGTTTTATCAAATTTAAATTTCAAAGGACTGTACATATTTTAATCCTATTTAATACTTACCAATGCTTAATAAGCCATTTAGAGCATTCTCTAAGCTTGTTAAATCTCATTCAATTCTCTAAAAAAAGAGCTCCTATTAAGTTATTTGTTTCAAAGAAGAAACATGACTGAGTCCTATGAAATTCTCGTAATTTTAAGGTATTACTGGAAAAAAAAATTTTACTGCCACTGGTGCAATTTGTGAACCTATTAAATATGAAGAGAAAGGTGTCCATGACTACTAACAAACTTGGCGGCATTGGTTTGAAAAATTTAGCAGTGGAGATATGACGGAAAGAAAGAAGGGCTCTGGGCGATTATTAATGAATGTTGATGAGGTTCTGCAGGAAGCTATTGTGTCAAATCTATTCACAGGTACTCACAAACTTACCAAGGAGTGGGTTGTGTCGAAAGATACTGCTAGTAGCCACATACTCACCAAGGGGAAAATAAATAAAAAATAGTAGACTGGTTCCTCACAAACCATCTTTTCAGCAATCAGCTAAGAGGTTATAAATTTATGAAAATTACTTAACATCTTCTGATATGAGATTTTACTAGAAGATTGTAATCTGAAATATTAATATTGATAAACCCTAAATTATCCTAAAATATCAATAATAATAATCCATATTTGTTATGCTTAAATAAACTGATGCAAACAAATGAGTTAATTTCATGGACTAAAATTGTTTAAGAGTTTTTTTAATTTATGCAAAACAATATTTTGAAGAAGTATGTAAATTTCAATAATAAATATTATGCTTTGACTACTTTTGCTCAAACATAGAAAGTCAAACTTTGAATCAAAAACTCACCTGGGGTGTCACTAGGTTTTTCAATTTGTGTTTTTGTGCCAAAAGAATACTTTGGGGAGCTATCATGAAGCACTTTATCACTCTGCTCAGGTCTGTAATCTCCCGGAGCTAAAATAAGCCAATTAAATTTATCAATATTAATATTGATAAACCCTAAATTATCCTAAAATATCAATAATAATAATCCATATTTGTTATGCTTAAATAAACTGATGCAAAGAAATGATTTAATTTCATAAACTAAAATTGTTTAAGAGTTTTTTAAATTTATGCAAAACAATATTTTGAAGAAGTATGTAAATTTCAATAATAGATATTATGCTTTGACTACTTTTGCTCAAACATAGAAAGCCAAACTTTGAATCAAAAACTCACCTGGGGTGTCACTAGGTTTTTCAATTTGTGTTTTTGTGCCAAAAGAATACTTTGGGGAATTATCATGCAGAACTTTATCACTATGCTCAGGTCTGTAATCTCCCGGAGCTAAAATAAGCCAATTAATTTTATCAATATTAATATTGATAAACCCTAAATTATCCTAAAATATCAATAATAATAATCCATATTTGTTATGCTTAAATAAACTGATGCAAACAAATGAGTTAATTTCATGGACTAAAATTGTTTAAGAGTTTTTTTAATTTATGCAAAACAATATTTTGAAGAAGTATGTAAATTTCAATAATAGATATTATGCTTTGACTACTTTTGCTCAAACATAGAAAGCCAAACTTTGAATCAAAAACTCACCTGGGGTGTCACTAGGTTTTTCAATTTGTGTTTTTGTGCCAAAAGAATACTTTGGGGAGCTATCATGAAGCACTTTATCACTCTGCTCAGGTCTGTAATCTCCCGGAGCTAAAATAAGCCAATTAAATTTATCAATATTAATATTGATAAACCCTAAATTATCCTAAAATATCAATAATAATAATAATCCANTATAAATCCTGTATGTTGAGGGATTTAAGAACAAAGACTTTTAGTTTCAAATGGAGTGTTTTTGACCATAGAAATTATTAGATTTTTTTTGTCAGAGATCGGTCAAGGTTGATCCAAAAAAAAATTTTAAATTATATTTTTGGATCAACCTTGACCGAACCCCATCAAAAAAACATCTACTAAAGACTTTTAATATCATCATAAATGTACATTAAGTTAAAGTTCTTTAAACTAATGTGTAACACTAGGTCTTTTTTTATTTGGTTTGTAAATACTAGTGGTAAAGCCTCACAAAAAAATCTTAACACTTTTGAATTAAGTCATCAAAAGTATACTTTGAGGAATGCCCGTGAAACACTTTATCACCTTGCTAAGGATAGAAATCTTCAAGTGCTTAAATGTGTCTTTTAAAGAAAGTACTACTATTAAGTTTTTATGGTGCAATTTAAGTATATATTTTCATTCTTAAAACAATAATACTTTATACCATTAAAATTAATCTACTGATTTCAACCAGAAATAAATATTGTATGTCGAGCTTTTTTTCACAGGAAGTTATAATTTAAACATAGATGTATAGTAAATCAAACAAGAATTTTCCTTTGTAACAACTACTCTGGTATATCACTAGAATTTTCAATTTGTGTCCAAACACCAAAAGAGTACTTAGCTCTTATAGCACTTCATTCTTTTGCAAAGGTCTGTAATTGCCTGGAGCTAGAATGTAGGAGTTGAAATTATATTTTTGAAATATGTTTTAGACAAAGGGCAATAATTTAAAAAAGATCAGTAATGAAATCATTTTCTTATCTTTGTATAACTCATCTGAGGTATCACTAGATTTTTCAGTTTGTGTTTTTGTGCCAAGAGAACACTTTGGGGGGGTATCATGAAGTAATTTATCACTTTGTTCAGGTCTATAACCTACAGGTACTATAATAAGTTAAAACATTTTTATTACCTAACGGTATTTGATAATAGGAATAATAAATATATTTTTTTAATATCCTAGTTCTATAGAAAAGAAAGTTTGCTGCTAATCGAATATACTGCTCCAGAATTAATTTAAAATTTTATGAAAAACTGACCTGGTGTATCACTATGTTGTTCAATTTGAATTCTTACACCGAAAGAGTATTTGGGTGAATTGTCATGTAGTACTTTATCACTCTTTTCAGGCCTATAATCTCCAGGAGCTGGAAAATTAATTGCTTAATTTAAATTTATTTATCATAAGTGATTATAATTTCTGATAATGAAAATCATATTGAAAATATATGATAGTGAATGATTTTTTTTATCTAGCATTTTTTTATTTAAAATTTTAACTGAGGATAAAATTAAATTTGAATAATAAAATTTTATATTGTAGGAGGTATTTTCTGAAAAGCCTAGGTTATATATGTGTGGGTGTGTGTGTGTTTGTGTGTATTCTTTAAGATGGATATAAGATTTGTTAACCAAAATTAAAGAAGAACATAATTAGAGATAAGAAATCATCAGACAAGAAAACAAATTTAAAGTTTTGCTTTTTTATTGACTCAGAAATCTCTCAGAAGTTCTACTAACCTGGAGTATCACTAGGTTTTTCAACTTGAGTTTTCAATCCAAATTTTCTTTCTACTTTGTACGCATATTTGTATTGACATTAACTGGGATTAAATATCTACTTTGATAAAGTTTATCAAAATCTATCAAGTCGATAGATATCATGTGCAAGACCTTTATAAATGTCATACAATCATTTAATTTTTTTTTTATGCTACATATATCTTAGATATCAGGTCTTGAGGAGTCATATATCTGAGCAAAATAAACTACATTTCTCAATCATCAGTTTGTAAGAAGGAAACTTCAGCTGTTAATTAGTGCAAAGAAAAATAATTTGATACATGAAAACTGATTAAACTCACCTGGGGTGTCACTAGGTTTTTCAATTTGTGTTTTTGTGCCAAAAGAATACTTTGGGGAGCTATCATGCAGAACTTTATCACTATGCTCAGGTCTGTAATCTCCCGGAGCTAAAATAAGCCAATTAAATTTATCAATATTAATATTGATAAACCCTAAAATATCAATAATAATAACCCATATTTGTTATGCTTAAATAAACTGATGCAAAGAAATGATTTAATTTAATAAACTAAAATTGTTTAAGAGTTTTTTTAATTTATGCAAAACAATATTTTGAAGAAGTATGTAAATTTCAATAATAAATATTTTGCTTTGAGTACTTTTGCTTAAACATAGAAAGTCAAACTTGAATCAAAAACTCACCTGGGGTGTCACTAGGTTTTTCAATTTGTGTTTTTGTGCCAAAAGAATACTTTGGAGAATTATCATGCAGAACTTTATCACTATGCTCAGGTCTGTAATCTCCCGGAGCTGAAATATGTTTTTAATGCCAATAACATTTTATTTTATCAATTGCCAAGATTTATTATATAATAAATAAAGGGAAGTAAGAAAAATTTGATATTTCAACTTTATTTCTAGTCTTAAGATTTTTTTTTTATCCCAAACTATTTTGCAATCTTACTAACCTGGTGTGTCACTAGGTTTATCAATTTGAGTTTTTATCCCAAAAGAATACTTCGGAGAATTATCATGAAGCAATTTTTTTTTTTTTTTTTCTTTTTTTTGCTGTGTTAGCCTCCCTTGCAACCACTTAGGGTCATTGGAGGGAGGGGCTATCTACAGGTTGCTACCCCATTCTAAACACCCATGGCTCAGGACAAGCTTCTATATATAAATAAAAGATTAACCTGGGCAGGATTTGAACCCGCGGCGTGAAGCACTTTATCACTGTGCTCCGGCTTATAATCTCCGGGTGCTGTGAACGATATGACAAATATGAGAAAATATAAATATAAATAAAATTAAAATATATCAGTCTGTGCTCAGGCCACATCAGCGAGATGTCATTGTGAATGTGTGTCAAGAAATCAAATACTGTCAGGAACATTACCTTGCCGTAATAGAAACAAAAACAATTTCTAGCTGATATTATTTGAAAGCAATTTATATATTTGATATTATATAATTTATTTGTAGAATTATATTAAGTTGTTAACAGACCTGGATATATAAATACGTCAAACGTAAACAATAGCATTAGATTTTTTTTTGTTTGGGTTCGGTCAAGGTAGATCCAAAAAAATACAAATTTTAAAAAAATGTGTATTTTTTAAACTATCTCTCAACGTTTCGGCTTAAATTGTAAGCCATCTTCAGGGCTATCATGAAGGCGAGAGGGGACGTCCTGTCCCTAAGATCACATTTTCATGTCTAAGATCAGAATAAAAAAAAAACAAAAAAAACTTTCCTTTTGAACTTAAACAATAGTGTGTCTGCGAACCCACTGGTATGCCCTAATGAAAGAGTTCGCGCCCTTCATATGCTGCGTAATTAAAAAAGGAAATCCTCTTCAATAATAATCAGCACACAATAACGTAGGAAAATTATGCTGATTATTTATTGACATCAGAGCTGATGGTGCCAGAATCTAATAAAAATTATTTCCACAAAAATAAGGAATAAAATGATAAATGTGGCATAAAACTATTAATTAAAATGCTTAATGACAAATTATGATTTGTTTTAATGAACAGGGACAAAAGCTTCAATTGAAAAAAACTGTTTAAAAAAAAAGTTTTGAAATTAACTAAAGACAATGTATAGCTAACATAAATTAAAATATAATAAATTAATATTGATATGGTTATCATTACTAGAAAGAGAAAGTAGTAAATAAAGATTTATCATTAACACTGAAACGTAATATTTAAAAAAATAAAGTTCTTAAGCTAATAGAGTATCCTATTTTTTGGTAAACAGTACATCTTGACCTGTTTTCCCTCCCTGATAGCCAATTCATATTAAATATTTTCTCACCTTCTTCTTTTCTTAATGTACAAAATTATATTAATGAATTTAAGGAAACTAGAATTCAAATACATCTATCCGAGAGAGAGAGACTTGATTTTATATCTTCAATTTGATATTGTGTAAGTGAGGTTAAATGAGCCAGAAACCTGCAAACCCATCTACTATCAATATTTCAACATCATTTGGATGATCAACTAATTCCAAAGTATTATTAGAACTCATATTAGTTAATTTATCTAAAATTATTTCTTCCTAACCATCACCAGAATTAATAGCTTCTTCAAAAGTCTTTGGAATTCAAATCTCACCTGCCATAAGGCAATAAAGTGCCTATTTAAATAATGTATTATTTGTGGCATTAAATCCCACATTAATTTTATATAATAAATGCAAGGGAATAGAATAAAAAAATCATACTACCTCAGCCGGGACTCGTACCCGGATCTCCTGCTCTCCGGGAAAGAATGCTATCCTTTACACAACCGAGGCTAGCCAGATAATTCATTATACTCCTCACACTCTACTGGGAGTCTAAACCCCCCGAGTAAGACGAATATCTCGTCTGATGCTCGAAGGAGCTAACATTGTCAGCTATTTGTTAGACTCTCGTTTTTTTTTCTTTTATTTCTTTATTTAAATACTGTATTAGTTGTGGTATATAATCCCACATTAATTTTATACAATAAATGCAAGGGAATAGAATAAAAAAATCTTACTCGAACCCGGATCTCCTGCTTGCCGGCAAAGCATGCTTTCTTTGCACTAGTTTTAGTGAAATATATATTCCGGTGTAATATATATGTGTATTATATATCCCGGCTGAGGTAGAAAATTTTTTTTTATTCTATTCCCTTGCATTTAATAATAGAAATAAATTAAAAAAAACATGAAAAAAACTGGATAAACCAAACCGTCAAGGTTTCGATATCCCTCCATTGCATTATAATTTCAGTTGAAAGCTCGCGTTATTTTCTGGGGTTTTTTTGTTTTTGTATTTTCTGTATGCGCAATAGTCAAGTTGTTAGTGTCTGGAACCGCGATATCAATCAGAATTTTTTTCTTTTATTATGCCAGTCCAAGTGAGGACGGTTATGCATGATAGTGTGATCTGATAGTACTATGCGGTCCCTATATGTGGTATTTTCTTGGTTTTCGTCGACTGATGGACAGAAATATCTATAATAGTGGATATTCTCTGTTAACAGGAGGCAAGTCAGCTTACATAATGCCAGTGTTTTATTTTGGCAACATTATTATGCCTCTCTAAATATTCTTTTCGCGCTAATACTGGGCTTGCTGACACTATATGAAAGATGGTTCGGAGATGTCCACCACACATCCGGCAAGCTAGATCCGTGATGGTCTTATCGCCTACTATCTTGCTGAGGTTACATTTTGTTGGCACCACCTGATCCTGGAGTGCTACTATAAGCTCTTCGGTCTCAGAGAACAATTTTTCTCTTACATGCTACACACATAATCAGAATCCAGCATGCGTCAATCCGCTACCCGTAGAATATATTGCTACGATTAGAGGTTCAACATTATTATTATTACTATTATTACCATATTATAATTATTATATTAGAAGCATGAATCCTTCATCGGAGCGGTGTATTCGGGCTCCAGACAGCAATCCGCGCGGTCTTTGCATCAGCCCTACTAACTACTTTTATAAAGGACTTTTTATAATTTTATATGATTAGATGTTCAAGAAAAAGAAGTAGAAACCTTTATTTTATAATTAAGCTGAATAATTTTTTTTTTGGTTTTATATAAAACGCAATTTGTAACTGTAATTAGAGCGAACTTAATTACTCTGTTTTAACATAAAAAGAGGTAATAGTGCCTTTGATCTCAGTGATAGGTTCATAAAGTAAGTGTTGTAAGACGTCACTTTATTTAAAAGTTTTGTTAGAAATTACTGTGTCGTATATTTATAATCCCATTTATTCTTTATATTGCTTAGCTTTAATTCTAATTTATTTCATAAACTATTCATCCAGTATGTACTTGTAAAGTTTGTGTCAGAAATTATTTCAGTTCAATTATTTACTATGCTATTCATTTTTATATATGTCTTCTGAAGGTAGTGAGGACAAAAATACTGCATTGCTGAATCTACATCAACTGAAAAAATTTTAGAAAGTCCTAACTCGAATTGTGGTTCATTCGAGTTGAAGCTATTTTTTCAAGAACAAAATCACTTATAGTCAAAAAAATATTATTATTCCTCTTTAAGATATCTACGTTACTAAACAGGTACCTGATATTGCGAAAAGAATACACCATGCGAACATGTACTAAAGGAACTAACATAAGTCTATGTGGAGTCTGAAAATTTGAGGCTTGTACTATAAATAATAATAGTGGGAAAACAACTATGGGATGAAAAGCCGTCTTAGTTCTTGGGAACTATGAAGAATCGCGCAGGACAGTCATTTCCTGGGGCGCCCATAAGGCAGCAAGGAATTGAACGAGTTCGTTTACGGCTGAGATCTGGTCACATGGAAATGGCGGGATGAAGGATGAGGTATACTAAATTAAAAATTACATATTTCTGTAATAAATTCTAACCATAAGAATGATAGAATATAGCATATGTAGACAGCCTAACTTCATGTAAACTGTAGATTTTGAGGGGAATTAAGTTTAATAAAACAATTTAGAAAAAAACTTGAAACAATTACTATTATTATTTTATAGTAGCATATTTTTTTCATTAACAGAGTATTATCTTAAGTATGGCCGTAAATATTTAAACTTGGTGTAATTTGAAGTGCTGATAGAACCGCTGAGATATAGAATTAGTCCGTAGTAGAAACTCTACGACGATCTTGGATTAAAAAAAAAATCATAACAATTCGTATTACAAGAACTTTTATTATTATTTTTAGAAGATTGAAGACTTAGAAACATAAAAACATATACAATAATAATTCCATACTAGAATAATTCAAAATTGCCTGGTTTTTTAACAGCCTATTTGTGCCAACTAGAATCTTTTGAAAAGCGTTTCACTAAGCTAGTGCTTGGAAAATACTGCAATTAAGTGTCTATAATAATAACTAATCTCATTAGTGCTTATTTAACTACATGAATTTGTTTTACTACCTCCATATTCCTCTAAATTTTATCGCGTCTCTCTAATTGTCTCTTTTATATTCATCAATTTCCCCATTAATAAAGCGTTATAGATTGTTGATAAAAAAATAATTGGGAAACCCACACTTCTCTACCACTCTCAACATACCTTAAGTCCTTGTCTATCTCTTGTGATTCTAATTCCCGTACTTTTCAGGATCAGTAAATCTTGTTTTTGATATTACTAACACAACTCTAAAATTTGGATTTTTTATCTGATATTCCATTCTGATATATCTGCTATAAACTCAATGTGATTCTGACGCTCGTTTATCTTTCCTCAATTACTTACTTAACTTCTCATTCGAAACTGATTATAATTGACAGGGTTACTAATCGATTAGTCAGGTCACTTTCTTCACTTACACTCCTCTCTAAAAGACAATTTACTCGCATCCCGATAGACCAGTTAGTAAAAATTCCATCTTCAGAGACTAATTTTCGGTTTAATATATTATCTGAAAAAGTAATCGTCTCAGTAAAACATTCAAATAGCATTAATACAGCACAAAGAATGGTGATATTAATGCTTCTGCACTCTCCCACAAGGCTATTAGTGAAAACCAAACACCCGCGTTTGTTCAACATTCTGTTCTGCCTTCTCAGCCTTTCCTTAACATAACGCTGATTTCAGCGTTAATGAATGCACATTAATCTCAATCCCACCTATAATGAGAAATAGGACAAAGAATAAGACAAACTTACCACATAAATATTATTTTTGTGTGGTATTTAATCCCAAGTAAATTTTAACAATTTTTAGTGCAAGGGAACAATAAAAATACTAACTGTCCCAGCCAGGACTCGAACCTGAATCTCCTGCTATCCGAGCCGGTGCATTTACCACTTATGCTACCGAGACAAGTCTGATAAGTTATTAAATTCCTCGCACTAGTGTCGACAGTCTAACCTCCGTGGCAGACGAATATATCGTCTTATGCTCGGAGGAGCTGACATTGTCAAGCTGTTTAAATGACTCTTNAATTTATGTGAGATTAAATACAATATTTATAAAATAAAAATTTAAAAGTAAATAACGAGAGTCATTTAAACAGCTTGGCAATGTCAGCTCCTCCGAGCATAAGACGATATATTCGTCTACCATGCTATATAGCGGATCTCTTCTTATTGATACTGAATTATCTATTGCCTGCCTAGTGGACGCCTCTTACCTAGACAATACCGCCACGCCTGGTCTAGTTATTTACCTTGATCAGCGCATTTTTTGAAAATTTTAGCAGTCGAGATACGACTGGAAGGAAGAAGGGCACCGGGCACACCGGGGTTGAACAACCGAAAAGGAGTATTATTAGAACAAGATAATGCTTCTCACACTTCCCATCGATCCGAGGCAAAGTTTAAGAAACTTCAAGGCTCAAACTGTTGCCTTATCCACTATATGTGGACTAGACTATAGTCAAGAACTTGCACCATCATATTACTGCTCGCTGTAATCCATCGCCCATTTCCTTCAAGGGAAGAAAAAATTGATAGGAGAAGAGAGGATAATCAGGTATTCTGTCTTGGTAGTCGAAGAATTAAAATTTCAGGCCTTCATTAGAGCAAATAGGGTGATGGGGAGAGTCCTGCTCAGCGGTGCAGAGTGACTGATGCTCAGTCATGATGTAGACACTGTTGAGCAGGAGTCTCTCTTTCCTTCTCATGCCTGAAATTCTGGCATTATCTCACTCCTTATGGAGGCCTGAAATTCAGTCAGAAACGTTGGCTAAATTAAGAACTTTTTGGTTACAAATTAGTTTTTAATTCTTTAACTACCAAGACCAATTTCCTGATTATTCACAAACAAATTTAACTTTTAAAAAAATTGATAGTTTTATGAAAATTGAAATTGCGGTCCATGAGTTCTTTTTACACCTATCTTAAGGCTAGCGATGGCTTATGACCGTAGATCATATTTATCAATGACCGTAGATAACAATGGACTATATTTTAGATATTAGTTAATGATATACCAATACAAATATACGATTGAAAAACGGTAATTATTTAATAAACCCTAATAATATATATACTCTCTTCATGAAACCAAAGTGAATAGTTAGATTTCCTTTTTAAAAAATCTGGTAATATATTTTCTACCCTCTAGACAAATAAAACCGGCATACTTTCATAACATGCTGCTGGAAAATATAGATTTTCTGCTATCAACAGTAAATCCGTGTAAAATTTATAATATTCTCAAAGTATAAAATTTGCACATCCTGTTTCATATAATTTTTTAGATCAGAGTCCACTGGAACACAATTTCAACGATAGAACTATAACAACAAAACGAAACTTCTATTTTTACACGAAATACTCATAATCCCATATTATAAAAAGAAAGTTGATATCTTATATATTTATGTATAAATGGGCTATATTGTTATGGTAGCAGCAATAGATTATGGTAACATTAATAGCTTTTATTTTTGAGTTAAATATATA
>KZ807906.1:245964-259373 GCA_000696205.2 Oncopeltus fasciatus | reverse complement strand
GCAAATCTTCCTGAGGTTGAGTGCTCAGTGTTTAACATTTTTTTTCTCTTGTATATTATGTTTCTACATAGAATTTCGCTGAGAAAGGTATGATAGGGTCGCATTGGTCATTCATTTGGGGAACTTAAGTGTGAAGGAGCAGTAAGTGTGTCAAATAGCAAATCTTCCTGAGGTTGAGTGCTCAGTGTTTAACATTTTTTTCTCTTGTATATTATGTTACTACATATAATTTCGATGAAGACCTTATGAAAAAAGGAGTGTTTTCATTTATTTATGTTTTTCACTTTTTCATATTTTTAAATTTATTTATTCCTTGTATTTTCTTTTCATGAAATATTCTATATTTAGAATATATATATTTTTATATGGAATTTAATTAGTGAATCTACTGTGACGCAAATGCTTTTACAGGTTTTTTATTTATAATTTTAATTTTTGTTTTGATTGATTGAGAACTAAATGGAATTTTCTTAGTAATTCAAAAAGTCCCATAAGATCCTAATTTCTTTGGTAAATGTGTTACAGAAAATATTTAAAATAGTTGTGAGTAAAACAATGAAGAAGTTGTGGGGATGACAAAACTATACCTTATTTCAAATCCAAATTGTTGCTATTTGTGTTTACATAATTAAAAACACAGCAGATTAAATTTAGAGAATGTACACATAAATATTTACCTTTTGCGCTTAATCCTGTAACATTGTATTGACCAGGTCCTGGACCAATGCTATCATTTTTCCCTCCATGTCTGTAATAAAAAAGTTATCAAACTAATATTCATTAGATTTAAGAATATACTGTAAAAAAATTACATGAGATTATGCATGAGAATTCAGTCTTTTAGAGACAAAGATAAAACTGCCAAATAAAAAAAAAATATAAAGCAAAATATGTGTAAATTTTTTTAAAGAATTTTAAAAAAAAGAAGAAAAAATTCTGTCAGAAAAGAGCTGTGTAATCTAAGTATCTAAGTAGATTTTCCATTTTTCATTAAATGGATATAAATAAGAGTAAATTACAAAATTTAATTAAAAAGCCGTAAATAACAATGAGTGTAATTGGTATGATGACTAATTTTACTCTAAACTGAAAGCGCTTAGCCATTATTTCTCCCTTAACAATCATAAAAAATACCTATTACAGGTAAATATGATAAAATAATATCTGATCCCAACGGACACTGTGAACTCTGTCGTGTTGGGCTTTTCAAAACAAGAATGTATTTTTCTAACAATATTAAACAACTTCAATATCACAAAAAGCACATAAACAAAATTCGGAAGTTGATTTTTTAAAAAAAACAGGAAAAAACAGGGAAAAAAAATAAGTGAATAGTTTTTATAAAATAACTGTAAAAAGATCTGTACCTGAATCATCTATTTCTCTATCTACAATATACAAACAATTTATCTCTATTTCAGAGATCAAAAATAGGAAACCAATTAAATCATCGAAAAAAAATCCTAAAACCGACTTCTTATAGCTAAATTATTAAATTTAATTATTAGTATCTGTATTAGCTCAAAATCACTAATTTAACCTTTGATTTTATAATTTTAATGAAGATAAATTCGAACTCAATGGAGTCTTACTATATGAACGGGACGTAGAATGCATTATTAAAGCTAAAAATGTTTTAATTTTATTAATTTAACGATAATAAAGCCTCTTTTCAAGCTAGAACTTAAATTTTCTTATATAAAATTTTTTTTTTTTTTAAATATTCAAACTCCACATAGAACTCTCACTCCTCCTGTCTTAACTTAACTTTAACCTGATATTTAGCTACAAAGTAGCTAAGCTGGCGGGGCTGTAATCCTTTGCAACGGGCCACAATATTCATTTCCCTTCTCCCTTCATTGTTCCGCCGAATTTCTAGCCGACAAAAAAAATTCAAATGTTTTTATTCTTAAAAGTTGAATATCTTTCTCTTTATAACCTTTAACTAGTTTACAAAAGATTTAGACTTATGACTACTGGTATTTTCATATAAACCAATAAGCTTATAAAATTCCTCGCTCCACTCCTAATTGCTATGGTTCTTACATTGGGCAAACTAAAAACCCTATTTCACGTAGAATCAACAATCAGAAATATGAAATAAAGAAAAAACTAATCAAAACTGCCCTAAAAAAACACTACGTCTTTCATGAAAAACACACATTTGACTTCAATAGCATTACAATTTTTCGACTGAACCCTATGAACACAAACGCCTTTTATCTGAAACCGTTTACATCAACTTGCAACACAATCCAGTTAACGACAGAGCTGACATAGAACAAATTTCTTCAAATTGTTCAAACATTTTCAACATTCTGAAAACCATTAGCTCTCCTTCAAAATAAACCTGTCAAACATTTCTCCTAGTTCCTTAAAGCTACTTATCCGCAATAATGTCCTAACTTTTTTCATTGTATTACCCCTTTTGATGCAGGCCGCTCTTCCTTTGCACTTACCGCCTCTTAACCCCCCACCTTTCCACCACTCACGTTGTCCATCTCAAGAAATGTCTCAAGTTTCAAACCTTACCTCTCAGTCATAAAAATGGGATCTTGAAAAATGGGGCCTTCAGGTTAATGGCTTATCGCTGTTCTTTAGTATCTCTGTCGCTGCATATATGTAATATATTCGTATGCCATACGATACTCTGCAGGGATCTTCATATTCTTGGCTCATCACTGCTCTTTAATATCTTTATCACCGCTTTCACTTTTCTAAGGTAATTTCTCCATCCAAAATCGGGTCTTTTTCTCTTATCTCTTACTAGTCACTATTCCTCAGCTGATACGCATTATTCTTCATAAAAACATTGGAGTCTGCTAGTGACATAATGTTATAATATTGGTTCAACAGAATAGGTTACATTCCAATTTTAAAATCTTCCTCATTCCCATGGACACAAAATAGCTTGGGATCCATTGGATTTTTTTATATATATATTTATTTTTTAGAGACTAGAGTGCGAGCAGAATACTATTTACGAGTGGGTAGTTTGAAAACACCTTATTTAAACTCTGCGGGGAGAAAAGTGAGTTGGAACAAAATTAATAGTTTATTTATAGGGTTAACTTTCATTATTTCTCATTGGATTACTAACAGTCTATAGTGGGGGAAAGAATCACAAGAATTCCATTTGAATTTGACATAATAGGATTAATATTTTCTTGACTAGAAATCGACTTGAACACTTTTCTGACCATTAAATTTAATACTCCATTAGTCGCACCATTAAAATCTTGTTGCTACAATCCTTCTGCTGCTATCCTTATTGGAAACCGTTTTGTAATAAAGATGAGAGAAAAAAAATCCTTCATCAAAAGCAAATTGGAAAAGGTTCGTGCTCGGGTGGGGAAAGACCTCGACAGAGTGAAGAATTTCATGGATACAAAAGTGAATTTATGCCAGGAACAAGAGATAAATTTATCAAACTTGAAACTGACATACTTCAAGTATTCCAAGAGAAAAGACGATTGATCATATATTCATAAATAAATGTCGATAAGCTAGTGCATAACAATTCATTGTAACAGATAATTTAATATAATCAATAGAACCTTTCAGACGAATTCACAGAGGGAAATTGGGTACTAAAAGATAGTATACTAGTTTGTACTCTCTTTCATATATCAACCCCTAAAAATTGATGATAGTCAAGAACACTGTACTTAACTGATGATGGTGTCCTATTTTATTTAAACAAATCTATAAAAATCTAAAGTCATCTCTTTAAAACGCTCAAGTTAAGTTGCTAAACAAATTTAAGGAAAATGTATCTTACGTTTTTACCACTAAAGCCAATCGCATACTCTTTTTCACTTGAAATCCAAATACCTTCACAAATAGAATTCAATAGTCTTTTTCTTTTCGATAAAGTAAGCGTTATATTTATTTTAGAGTAATAAAACTCAACACAGAATTGGCATAAAATATATTCTAAAAGTGTGAGGATTACATGAAAGCTCGAATGCAAATATATATCTACTTCAATACTAAAGAATTCGCTTATATAATTACGTACCTGAGACAAGGAAAAGTTATCAGAAAGACTTTGCCTCGTTCTTACCTTGTTCCAAAACTAAACGCAGGTGCTCGGCCTTTTTTGGAATCGTTCGTCATGGTGCCTGAAATCAAAGAAAAACATTATTACTTCCTATGAAAGAAAGAATAATTCTTTCTATTTTAAAAATTGAGATTCTTACAACTAAGTAGTCTTCAGTAAACAGTCAACCATATGATTATTGTCAATTATTTCTCTATCAGTTTCAATAAATTTATTAATGCAATTCTTCTTGCACAGTTAGACTTCACAAAACAGGATAAGTAGCTTAGATGTCTTTGCGAATAAAATTTAGCTGATTAACTCAACTAGATCGAGTCCCCCTTTTAAAAGCCTCAAATACAAATTTAATGAATAAATAATTGTTCTTTTGTTCTATTATAAATTTAAATAGATGGCTTATTACTTAATTTCTTAAACAATACGCACACACACACTTGGGCCTCCTTATGCTATTAAAATATCATTTACGCTATTTAAATTTTATATAGTCTAGATAACATACTGACATGAAGTCTGAATCCGTACAACTGGATGGTGTTGAATCAACTACAAGCGTTAAAGATATTATTTCAGTCAGAAGTTCCATATTATTCTAAGTATTCTGTTTAGAATTACTTCCAACAACATTGTCTTACCAATCAATAAAGCTAATGTGGTGGGTAGTTCATTCCGAGGAATAGAGCTATCATAATAAGCGCATAAAAATTAGAAAAATCCTAAGCTGATTTAGGATAGTATGTACTTAAAATAAAGGAAAGAAATAACGAACAATTCCACTTAAAACTACTTAATAGCAAAGCAGAAAGTACAAACAATTGCACAAACATTAGTCCTTTGAAAGTGTAAATCGAAAGTCAAAATTAGTTGTCGTAGATACAAAATATAAAACTATTTCTAGAGCACCTCTTTCAAAGCTACAGTCAAAAACTTGAAAACTTTGGATCGTTCCTAGTTGACAAGGACAACACTTATACTGACTACATGTATGCCATATACAAAATTAATCTCATCAGTCTATCTTAACCTCCAGAAGTACATATGGAAAGGAATTTACCGAACAGGTTGGGCAGTGTGACGCAGGCTGGTCCAGGGCTATTGTACTCAGCTGCAATGGGCCCGCGCCTCTTCGTCGGTGTCCATGGTCGTTGCTCGAATCCACCCATTTTCTGAAACAATTCAATCTTAAGCGCAAGGAATACAAATAAAAATTTAATCGAATTAACATTTGTGTTAAGCTGATGAAACCAACTTTTGACTATTTCCATAAAAGAGAAGCTAAAAATATGGTTTTATATATATATATATACTTAAGAAAGTAATGAACATGTAATGAGCAGTGCTTTTAAGACTATTTCATGAAGTAATGAATAAATATTTAAAAAAGTATAAAGGTAATAATAATCTAAGGAGTTCATAATTTATACAGACAAAAGATGAGATCATTATTTTAATTTGTAAGGNTATATAAAAATATATAAAAGGAGATATAAATGAGAATAAATTACTCAAATTAACTTATAAACCTTTAAAAAACCAAAGAAGGTAAAAGTTAATGATTGGCATGGTCAAAATGGAGGGAGGAGAAATGGGGGAACCCCAACTATCATAGATCCTAAAATAAATATAATACTTATTAATACATGTTTTTTGTTGGGGTTCGGTCAAGGTCGATAAAAAAAATTTCAATCGAATTTTTGGATCAACCTTATCCGAACCCCAACAAAAAACATCTACTAATAATCTCTAAGGTTAAAAAAAAAAAAAAAAAAACTCTCCATTTGAACTTATAATCCTTATTGTGCTTAAGTTATAGAAAATTAAATTTCGGATAAATGTCCTATAGCTTTAATATCAAAATATCTTCGTTATATTACCGACATATTTAATAAAAGCGAAGATATTGATGATTATTCATTTAGGTCTCCCCAAAAACCATTTAAAAAGTTGCAAGCACAACCATTTTATTTAATAAATTTTAAAAGTTAAGTTAAAGTTTTGCCCGACTTTCAAATTTACAGTCTTTAATATCTTCCCTAATAGGGCGTAATAATCTAAGTGTTGATCGCCCCTAAACCCGATCCTACCTAATATGAATTAAAAAAGACCTTATAGAATATAAATGTTAGAAAATAATATTTTACACTTACTATGTTCTTTTTTACTTTTTCTTCCGTAACACTTAACATAACGAAGATATTAAGTTATGGTCTACCTCCAACCCTTAACCAATTTAAGTCATTAAAAAAAAAAAAATTATCACGTCATTACGTTATACATAGACGCAGCAGCATCGACACACAGGTGCAGCCCAAGATCTTTACATGTAATTTTGTAAAACACATATATTATACTACGTTATATTTTAAGCTCCTGAAGAAGTGTCAGTATTAAATACATACCTAGTTGAGCATAATAAAGTTTAAAATAAAATAATAGTGTTTTTATGTTTTTGGGCAGTCGTAATATTAATATATATAAAATATTAATAATACAAGAAGGCAGCGAATAAAGGTATTCTCCATTCAGCCCTGAAGAACCCTTCCTCACATGATGTGCTAAAGCTCGGCAACTTCAGCTTTCCGACGCGGTCAAGCCCGGGAGAAGTATTTCTGGAGACCTACGTGGACTTCAGTGTTTCTTACAGGGAGCTAAGTGGAAGCTTACCAGATCAAATACATGTTATTTTTTAACTTATAACAACTTTGGACAACAGATAATGTAGTGCTTCATTCAGCACTCCAACGAAATTGTTGAAATTATTTCATTATCTTGGATTTTCTTAAATATTAAGCCTTCGCGTGATAAAATATTTATCAATTGGTATATTACTAAAATTTCTTAAATGCTTAAGGTCCAGGGATTTAGATTTATTTGGAAGAAATAGTTCGTTTTTATTTAACTAGTTTATGTTACAGATAATTATAATTTTTTATTCTGATAACAGATTAAAACTTTCGCATTGAACTAAACCCCTAAATTAAAGTCTAAATCAGTCATTATTTAGTTACTGTAGAGTCTCTCCCTCCTTACTTAGGTAAAGGCCTTAGTAAAGGCGAGGAAAATTAGACCGAAACGAAGAGGAAATTTCTTAGTCTTTTTTTCAAATAAGTTTTTAATTCTTCAGCTCCCAAGACTAACCTCTCCTCATGTAACTTGCTCTCATATAATAAAATGTAGGTACATTTCCAGGTACAGGGTCGATCAGTGAGTATGAATGTAGAACAAGGAGATTTATTTACTAGAGCTAAATCAATGCTCACAGAGTGGGTAAAGCTTATTTAGGGGTATTGCATCGGAGTGTTCATGTGAGTTTTACTTTGAAATGCGGCTGCTCTCAATGGAAGCGGAACTGTGAAAAATATATGAAAGGAGTTCTCAACTCGCTCAATGAGATCGATTAGTGGGAGTTTTTGCTTACATTTATTTCTATATAATAAGCAGTAGTTAGGTTTTAGTCTTCGGTACCTTTGTGGAAGTTCTCCTGCCGAGTTAGCATCGAGATTCCTCTGAAAGAATATGTCTCTATCTTCAGTCCGGTTTGGAGTCTAACATTTGCAGAATTCTAGAACTAGTGGAGTCGTGGACTATGAAGCCCAAATATGAGGAAGTTCTCCTAGGGACGATCACCTTTCACATAAACTTTTGTAAGTGTAAAATTCTACATCTTAATCTAAATACTCTAAATCTACAACATCTAACACATTACTTTTAGCATTAATGCTTTAATTTGATTTAACATAAGATTTTTGATCCCCTGTGAGAACTAACTCTTTGGACGTGATCTCAAGCAGCTAAATCAATTTAGAGGACGTTCAACGTAGAGTTAATTGTACTTATAAATCCACGTCAATATAGGAATTATTTAGTTTAAATCTTTCTTTTTTTTAACTATCCTCATTTTTATCACATAAGGATTGGGAAGGACCTTTATTCCTTCACCCTGGGGGCATCTTTTAACATGGTCACTCAAACTTGACTCCTAATAACTGTCCTAATACGACAATACATAGGCCAACGTGAACAAATGTTCCTGGCCTCCCGTCTTTTGCAACCCCTCGTCTGGAAAAGATATCTGGATGATATTTTTATGATTTGGACCCACTGACAGGAATCTCTATCCACATTCCTAGTGGACCTCAATAAGACTAAAGTTCACATGGAATATATCTAAAAACGAAGGCACTTTTTTTGATGTTGCTATAAAACTACTGTTGTTTAGTGTTAGACAACCACTTCGTCACTGGTGTTCACATCAAGCCCACTAAAAGACAGCAGTACATATACTACATATTACAGATGTGGTGGCCCCGTGAGGAGAGAAAGTAAAGTAAGGATCTCTTGGTGTGTGGAGGGTGGCAGATAGAATAATGCATACATTATTCTATCTGCCACCCTCCACACACCAAGAGATCCTTACTTTACTTTCTCTCCTCACGGGGCCACCACATCTGTAATTCTCAAGAAACATTAGAGAATTACTTAGGATCCCTAAAAGAATCTCTTCTACAAAAGGATTATCCACCCCAATTCCTCAACAGAAAAATCCTTCCTTCCAACGGAACCTTCTACCCTAAACCTAAATCTCCTAATGCCCAAACTCTTAACCTGGTTACGGAACATTTCCCCGGTGTAGAAGGTAAAACTAGACATGACCAAGATACACGAAACCCTTCCTATTATTCAAATCAATCCACCCACCAGCTCCCTACTACCACAAAAACCTGACATTAGGTACAGGAAACGCCCCTCTCTTAAGATATATTAAACAGAAAAAACTGCCTTTCAAAACCCTGACAAATTTACCAAAACAAGATACTTGGCCTTGTAACAAAAGCAGATGCTTATCCTATCCAATTATAAAAACTGGCAACACGTTCTGCAGTGTCAACATACACTTAACATAAAAGATCCAATCCTCATCAACATGCACATCCAACAATTGAGTATACCTGCTTCAATCCTATTTTTGTCCTACTTTTTACGTGGGAAAATGTGCTACGCCTCTAACTCTCAGAATTAATAACCACAGAGCATCCTGTTCAGAACCACAGTCCCCTCTTCCCATAGCAAGGTATGCTCAGAGTCATTTAATGAGTTTTAATGACGTTTTCCAAGTTCAAGTGAATGAAGTATTGAGATTTGCAAATGAAGACTAGAGAGTGCGCCTACATCCACATTCTCAAAGCCACTTTAAGACCAGGCATCAATTGCCAACAATTGGAGGATTTGGGAAACCGCCTTTCCATTCCTTTGAATCCCTTCCGCTACACAACACCACATAGTCAGTCTCTCTTCACTTCTCACTGACGAAGGGCGAGAGATCCCCGAAAATTTTGCTCCTTGTGATATTTTCTTTTTGTGTGTGCACTGCACTCTCTATCCGACCTGTTCTTGGTTGCTACATATCGCAGCCGCGAGTGTTCCATTTTTGGTATATACTTTATATATATAGGAAGTATATGTAGAAAATGAAACAATCACGGCTGCAATATATAGTAAGAACAGGTCGGAGAAAGAGTGTAGTGAACACACAAAAAGAAAAAATTACAATGAATAAAATTTTCGGGGAGATTTCTAGCCCTTCGTCGAAGATTTCTCACGACTGTAATATTCCTTTCGTCTAAGACCTTATCTCAACCCGCTTCACACTCTTCTATACTAATCTCCCATTTTACCCTAATCCATATGCCCATTCCCTGTCCATTGACTCCAATCTTTACAACCCTCCTCGCCACTAAAACGAATTTCGCCTCTTGGGCTTTGACGCCTAAATTTACTGGGAGTGGGGTCATTGTCCCCTTCTTCCTGCAAAGTGACATTATTTTTTTTATTTTTTGTATATATGTAAATATTTGTTTAATTGTATATACTATGTCATCAAATTAAAAGATGTTTTTAATAACAGAATCTAATAAATGTAATATATTTTTGTATTTAAAAATATTCTTTCTGTTACTACGGTTATTTTCATTTATCCCGCAAACGACGGTAAAAAATCAAAGGAGAATAAATAGTATTCTCAGTAAACTGATGAATTGTTTACCTAATGATTCTTTCATGCAATAGATTTATAAAAATAAATATTTCGGGAAGATAATGAGTTTATGAATAACAAGAAGTTTGATCTCTGAATGTTAAATTTAGGAGAAATTTACTCTTTACTAGAAGGATTTTACTTTTTATCTCTTTTGTTTAACATGACACAGTGAAAAGTCAGTCTGATATCAATTTCAATTTTTTTCTTCAATGTTTTTTTTCGCTATTGATTAAATAAACAAAGGAAGGTCTAAGGTAGTTGAATGTAAGGTGAGAAGGGCTGACCCATATCGGCCCGTACCAAGCGCCTCCCTCACTCTCGCTAAAATAATCGACCAAACTTAGCCTCCCACTTTTCAAACTAACAGAATCTCTCCAGCAAACATGTCTCCACTGGGGCAAGAGGTCTCTTACGTACTGCGTCATATAACTGAATTCTTCACAAACATTTCTTCATCCTCGCTGTCAATATTTCAAATTTTCTAATTAAAATTAGGCCATCCATGTTTTTATTTCAACACACTTTAATGAAGAGCTATCTATAGGTGATCACCCTATTCTAAACACCCATCGTACCCACTGCACCAGGCTTGTGAGATCCAAACGGACCCCAATTATTTTAATGATAAACAAGAAATCTCGCTTTGTTGCGATCGATAAACTATTAAAATTTTTCTAATCAAATTTCCGTTGTCAGGTAAGCCCCAATGTTTTATCAATAAATTACGATAATTTATAACTTAATTATTGCGATAATTCTTTTAACTCTTCACACTAAATTATATTGAGTTTAAAAAATACCTGAATTGGATCTTAAGAATGCAATATTATTACTTGTCGGACTACATGTTAACTAATAATGCTTATAAATAATATTATTAATATTGGGTGCCACTTGGTTTTGAGTTTGAATTAAAGTCATGAACTGAGATAAACAATCAGAATTCCACACATTGATGAGAATCATAAAAGTAATTCTAGACAACAATTCATTTCTCCATTAAAATTGTTACATTTCCTACAATACATAGTTATGTAAAGGTTCTTAGGGATATAAGACCCTCACGCAAAAATGAACGCCAAGCAGAATACCCATGCCAGTTAATTTCATTATCGATAAACAAAAGTAGGAGTAATTTTTTTTTTTTTTTTTTTTTTTTTTTTTTTTTTTTTGGCAAATCAACCACTAGGGTCATTATTGCCTCAATGCTGGTGAGAAATGGCTATTCCTTCACCGTAATGGAGGGAAGGGGACGGCAGAGGAGCAGAAGGAGAACCCAAAGAGGGGCAACCCCAAGAGCACCGGCACCGGCAGCGGCACCACTCTGATATCTCTCCCGTGGTCGAGTAAATTATTAGTTAGACATTCCAAACAAGAAAACACAATGGTGATAAATTTAGACTATGTAAAATTATTCAATTTTGGTGGAAAAAATTTTGGGCCGACCGATAACTATGGTTTGTTAGAAGTTGTGCGAAAAATTGTACTTTCTCATTTTTACTTGTAATATTGTCTTCATAATGACATTATGTAGAATGGAATAAATGTATGAACAGTCAAATGTATGACTGAAATCAATCGAGGGGAAGAAGGAGATTAAAGAGAAACCAAATTAAAAAGCTGTTAACAGATTCACGATTTTAGTGTTTATAGAGTAAATAAATTTCACGGAGCATAATAGTTATAAAATTTAATTTTCTTACATTTATTTTCTAGAACATTTTTGTTCATTAACACATCTTAAAGTATAAATTTAAAACATTCGTTCTAGCGTTGGTGGGTACTTTTATTTTTCAAATAATATATTTAGAAAACAAATTTCATACATAAGCTTTCATTTTTCAATAGGAATTAATCTTTGCTGGAGTTGGATATGTGGAAGGTGGGTTAGAGGAAAACCAAATTGAATAATAGTCAATATTTTCCTTGTTATTTAGGAAAAATATGAAAATATATTCAATGGTCAATCAATTTCTTTAAAGTTCATATTCTTCAACATTTTTAGAAACATTTAACATTGAAAGCATATTAAAGAAAATATTTAAGATTGTAGTTATTCATTTTGAGCGGTTTCTTTTCTCTTCCCTCCTGGACAGCCTAGAGCCAGCTATAGCAAAATTACATTCGACGCTGATTGCTTTCTCTGCCTTGTAATATCAAATTAGTCATTTATTCCTATTTTTTTAGTGTCTATCTTCAATCGAACATGAGAAATATGCCGTTTCCTGAGGGACAGACTATTTAGATGCTTAAAATTTAAAAACCTCAAATAATTGGTGATAGACCATATACACAATTAATTTTTTACTTTACTTTATCACAAATCGATTCGTAACTTTACTGATTTATTTTTCAATAAAACGAGCAAAATAAAAATGTCGATATTATATTTGTTACAGTAGGTTTAAGAAAATGATTTGGTCTAAAATGCCAGAACCACAATGGAACACTGTCATAAGGTTGGTAAACAAATTATAATTGTATTTTATATTTATAAATGCCTAATTTAATGTCTTAGATTTATTCTATTTTCACTATAAAATATATGTCTTATTTAGTCAATCTAAATATTCAGTAATTTACTGTAGCAACGGAAGGGAGAAGAGCCTTTGCTTCCTTGTAGGGAACTATTTTGCCTTAAGCTTGGTGAGCTCTCGCTTCTAAAAGTAACAGATATGTTTAAGGGATACCTCAAAGTAACTATACAGCCTGTCAAAACTAGCTATTCAGGGAGTCACATCACCACTATTACCATAGAGACTATTATTACGGCAGAGGGAAACGCACTGAATGAATGATCTTTGAGTCTTTTCAGAGCTCTTCTCGTATATGGGGGCTCGCTCGAACCCCAGAGACATTTGTAAATAATAATAGTTGTTGTATATGATTTCCAAAACTCCAACAATAAAGATGAAATTGAGGATGTTTCTCTCTATACTCCCACCACCCACACACTCTCGACTGACATAAGCCATTAACGAACTCGCCCGACGATTTCCACAAACAAGCTTAAATAACAAATCCGCTTATTTATTTTACAACTACAAGTACAAATTGGCAGGTTCATATGTAGATATGAAATTTGAACAAGACATGTTTTTAGCTACTCCCAAGTGCGATACCAATCTATACCAATAGAATGTAAGTAGTTTTTCAACTGGCCATTAGATTACGTGCTAAGATCAGATGCTAACTTAATATGTCAAGTATAAATAATTCATGAGAGGGAACAGAATAAAAAAATCTATCTGTCCCCGCCAGGAATCGAACCTGGATCTCCTGCTATCCGGGCCTGGTATGCTGACCGTT
>KZ807906.1:214131-226558 GCA_000696205.2 Oncopeltus fasciatus | reverse complement strand
ATAATATTTATAATAATTTACAATATTATAATATAGAATTGCCATAATGTAATATGATATCAAAAGTATGAATGTAGTAAGATATGTAGGAGAATTCAACATGCAGAAACAAACTATTAAAAAATTAAAACATTAATTGACCACACCTATCTATCATGAAGACGAGAGGGGACGTCCTGTCCCTAAGTTCATATTGTCATGACTTGAATGAAATTGTAAAAAAAAAATTTGAAAAGGACACCGCAGGTGGTACTAATGGAGAGCGGCCTGTTTCAAAAGAGGCAATAAAAGTACAAAGAAAAAAGGAAGGGTATGATTGCGGATAAGTAACTTTTGGAACTAAGAAAATTGTTTGACAGATTTATTTCGAAGGAGGGCTATTGGTTTTTTAGGATGTTGAAAATGTTTGAACAAGTTGAAGAAATTTGTTCTATGTCCGTTCTGTCGTTAACTGGATAACGATTTCAGATAAAAGGCGTTTGTGTTTATAGGGCTCAGTGGAAATAATGGTTATGTTCACGAAGTTAAATGTGTGTTTTTCATGAAAAACATGTTTAGTGAGGGCAGTTTTTATTAGTTTTTTCCTTTATGTCATTTTTATGATTATTAATTCTACGAGAAATGGGGATTTTAGTTTGTCCAATGTAAGAACCATGGAAATTTGTAGTGGAACAAGGAATTTTGTAAAAAAAAAAACATTAGTTCTGTTAGGAAGGGGGATGGGTTCTTTAATGATGGTGTAAATGGATTTTAGTTTGTTATTAGTGGAAAAAGCAAGCTTAGGATAGGGAACGTTTTTCTGAGAGATTTCTTAATATTTTCAGAAAGTTTTGGATGTAAGGAAGGGAACGGAAAATGAGGAGGGGCATAGTTGGAGAAGTGGAAATAAAGAATTCTTTCAGAAAATTTTTAATGGTGTAAGTAGGAAAACCATTGGAGCGGAGGATGTCTGTTAATATTTTTGCTATGGAATACCTCATCAGAGATTGTGAGTAATCAGTAGATAAGGTTTTTAGCAACATTTATTTTTTGATGATGAGGTTGAGATGAGAAACGTCGGCAGGTCCCCGGTGTAAGTTATTAGCACCACCCCGGAACACTTCCGTTCTTAGTCCCAGCTTCACCGCCACCTAGAGCGCGTCCCACTGTCCAACAATGCCACCGTCCAGCCTGTTGGAATGCTCTTCGCCAGTGCCACCGCTCCCCGCTGAACCATTCGTTACTTTTACCATGTCTCACTTTTCTATCGTAGCCGCCGCTCCTCTCTGCTTCCTACATACACCAGCAATGGCACCTCAAACATCTAAATTCTTTAAATATGCATTTTTCAGGTTTATGTTTACTCCGCCCGCACCTCCAGTATCGACCTGGGCTACGGTCTTTCCTATTTTCTGTTTTTTCTTCTTTCCAGTCATATTTCTTCAGCAAGGATACCTCAAGTTGCCCTCCTCCCTGAGCTGAATGACATGCTACGAAGTGTTCGTTAGCGCTCCTTCTTAAATGTTAGGTCTCGATCACCGAGTTAATGGAATCTCAAGCTTTATTTGTTTAACCCTATAAAAAACTGAGTACACAGAAGGTTAACAGAACCCTTAACGCTTACCTTATTTTTATGCCCCAATAGTATTATCTATTGAGGTCTTTCTGGAGAAGAAAGCAATTCCTTTTCATATTAACCTTGGAGTCACAATTTCTATAATGGAATTTCCCAAATATCCCGAAGTTATTTTTCGCCCTTTATCAATTTTACCGCAACATCAATCAATTCCACCTTTATCAATTATAGAGTAATTTTTCAAGTGACTATATATAGCTTATGATCTCACCGGTTAGTCCGAAAATAATTTGAAAAGTGAAATGTACAGTTTCATTTATTCATATTCAGCTCCGCAAGAGGTTTTCGCATGACGTGTCTATAAGCCGAATTATGTTGGTTTAGTCTTTCGTGCATAAGAATTACTTATTTGGCATCTTCCTGAATTTATGAATTGCATTAAATTGTAATTCCTATGCATACCTCCTATATTCTTCTTCAGTTTATTTCCGAATTACAGTTTTCGATTCTCAGTTCTATACGCCATCCTTCTTTATAATGAGCTACAAAAAATCCTACCTAATGCATGCCTCGTATTGCTGAAAAAATCCTGTCCCTCCCAAAGTTCGTTGAGTATCTTCTCTTCTCAAATCAATCCTCATTAAACATCCCTTTTAATCTAAAGGTCTTTCATATAAATATTATTTTTATTCCTCAATTACATATGTCTTTTATAAAAAATATAAAGGTATATTCAAATATAAAATTAACTTGATCTACAGGTTATACTGTTTATTTTGTATTTGTTCGTTTATCTTCACTCTATTTATTTATATAGTAATTTTGTCCGCATGTGATATAAATTAGTAACATACTCATACTAAATATGTAGAGTAGGAACGATAAGACTAAAACGGGTTCTCGTCAAAATGGGCTCGTTGATCTACGGGACTATCGTCCCTGAATAAAGTGCAATTTCTTTATTTTTTGAATGTGCTCAAGTGACATGGATTTAGGAATGTAACTATTTAACTACCAACAAAAAGTTTAAAAAAGAAAAAGCCTCTATGTTATCAAATTTTTATTGGTTGAAAATGTACTTGTGTACGACAAAACAACAATTACACCTAAGAATCCTAGATATTGTCCCAATCCAATTTTCATTTTAATTTTCAATCCAAATCCATAGTCAATTGTCAAATATATCCCTTACATAAGAGAGGAAAGTTGGGTAGCAGGTGATTGTGTTAATTGCTCATAGTTTAGTCAAAAAACGTTCATCTTCTGAGTGGTTTCCTGGCTGGAAGCCAAAAATTCTGAACCAGTGCCCCATGTTCGACTTTATCATAAGTAGATCAGTTTTACTAAACTATAGCTCACTGTTTAAAGAGAGCTAGGGATGACATTTTACATTTGTTAGATTAATAGAAGAAACGATCGCGTTACGTCATCAACTATTGTATGGATATGTTATACTTATCGACATTCTTTCCCAATTTTCTCAATCCATATATATCTCATTGGCAAGTATCAGATATCTTATCTACTGGTTGATAGAGCTCCAGTTGTTCTGTGATTTCAAATAAGTAAAAATGTTTCGTAAACAACATAGGGTGAAATCGAATACGCAATTGAAAAGTTCTGAAAAGTTAGTGGTTTAATTTGAAATATATGTGTTAAGTTTATAAATATTATTTTTTGTGGTATTTAATCCAACGTAAATTTTAACAATTTTTAGCCAGGTCCTGGCTGGGACAGTTAGATTTTTTATTCTGTTCCCTTGCACTAAAAATTTGTATATATTTTAAGGTTAATAGGACATTTTTGGAGATTAAAAAAAACCAAGAATGCGGTATTTAATAAACACCAACATGATTTGAACTTTACTTTTTACTGTAATACTTATTTCATTGGAATATCTGTGGATTTATATATAGGTTTATTAATAAATTACGTTAAAATGCAAGATATTTCTCTCAACTCAGAATATCATAATCTGACTGACTTAGTTTAACATTATATATATATACACAGGTTATTTATCACTCTAAAGTTAAAAGATGTAAAATATCAATTACTAATAGAATTTTTGCATGAGCCGTGATTTCCTGATGATTACAAACTTCATGTATGGTATAGTTGTGCTGCTACTAAAAATTCTAATATTCTTTCTAAACTTTAAGGCCCCTGTACCCACTCATACTCATGTCTGTTTTATATATTAAGTCACTCGAGTACTTTGGTTAGGTGATATGAAATCATTCACAACTATGACTATTTTAACAGATTTTCCATAGGAAAACTAAGCTATTCCTATTAGTGCCACCAAGCAACTTTTAAAGCATTTTAATGGAACTTCACCAATCCTACATTGTGACTTTGAAAAGGAATGAGGTTCCATTCAAAATGACTCAGACATGTATATAGTTGTCTGTATATTCCCTATTGTCTGCAATTTTTAAAATAATGAAACCATATTCAATATTTTAGCTTCTTTTTTAAAAGTATTGGATGAGTTTGGCAAAGACTTACTAAACATAAAACTAATCACTCATATTTCCTCTTGTACCAAACAATTAGCTATGGTAAAATTGTGTGTTCCAGTACCTATAATTTACTCTTGTCACTATAATGTTATTATTTATTTTATTTTTAAATAAAAATATCTTTTGCTTTTCAAAATATAGGGGGGGGGGGGGGGGAAAAAAAATTTTAGCTGAAAAGGGAGGTCACCAGGAGAAAAATTAAAGAATAATAAACCTATAGGCTATGTTTCATTATATGGTCATTACCAAATAGAAAATAGTTTCAGCACTATGTATATTTACATTTATCCTAATATATATTTCTTTATTAATTATTTAACTAATTATTATTAACTGTTGCCTATTCAATTATTTACTCCTCTTACTAAACACTACACCAATTACTCATGTTTTCTCTTTTTTCTTTTATGTGCTGTATCTGTTGTTTCATGACACCATTTTTTCATCAAAAGTCAAATTAGTCTTGTCCACATTCTTACATTTTGCTTGTTATCCATATTCACAGTTTCTATTTTTTTTCCCAGAGAGGCAAAGGGTTCTCCTTCCCTCCTTCTTTTTCTTCATATTGTTTAATATTACCGCTTGGGGAAACTAATAATTGTTTCCTCACACTAATCACTTCATTGATGTTCATTTCATTGACTGACTCAAAATTGCCTCATGTGTGTTTTGTATGTTTGCTTTGCTTATTTGTTTATGTTTTGTATGGATGTTTACCAAAATATTACAGTTATATATTAAGATATTTTATTTTAGGAGTTACGTAATATAATGCAAACTATAATGAATAGTTCTTAAGGGGCCAATTTTTTGCTAAACTACTAAGTATTAAATTTTCATCAATTGAAAACAAATTAATTAAATATTAATATTAAATAAAACCACATATATAAACAGAGTTCAAGTTCGTTTCAGATATGCTTTTTCCTGATGAATTTAATATACTGTTTCCACAAAACAATATGCACCCTTCAATTAACCATCAAGCACTCACTAAACACAGTTGCCCAATGATCTGCAGCCATAAGTATTGTATCTCAATACTATTAATTACATTTGAAGCATTTCTTTACTTGCTGAAAAATAAATAAAACAAAAGTTTTACTCATCAAATTGAAGAAGCCTTACTGATTATAAAATAGTTCTTAAACCCCAATTTAGCCAGATACATTTTCAATTTATAAAAATGTAATTGCGATATAGTCCTAAAGTGAATAACTTTGTTTTTCNTGCGCATTTAGGAAAATATATAGATATAATTTGGAGGGTTAACCGCCATCTCTGCCCTCCCGGTCAGTCTATAACCAGCACTGCTGGGTTTACTTTTTATAATCATTGTTCATTTAAGTATGTAAGTTAAACTTAGTGAACCTTCTATGGGATGTTGGTCGACCGTTGATAATCAGGAGGAGGAGATGGTTGGAGTTCGTTCAAAGGAAAACAAATTGGTGGTTTTGAATTTCAGGCCTTATTCAGGGCTGTGTAACTAACATAAAACAACACAAATGAAGAAAAAAAAATTACGAGCAAAATAAGTTCATTAACAACCTATTCAATTATGTAATTACAATTGTCTGTGTGTGTGTGTGTGTGTGTGTGTGTATGTATAAAATATATATGTGTGTGTGTGTATATATATATATAAATGAAGGTCACTGTTCAGAGAAAGTTTCCTACTCCCAGAAAATATTGGTGTGGCCATCATCACTTTACTCAACAGGGAGAGTTTTAAGGGTTGGAGTCCTGCGATAAGGATTTGACCTTGGTAGTTTACTGTGGAATAGAGTAAATAGGGTGAAAAGGAGGTCTTGGGAATGTGGGATATTAAGATAGTGATGAACGGTCCACCTTTAGACTCTATCTTCAGATGGAGACATAATATGGAGTGTTTTCAATTGTTCATAGGATTTTGGATTGGAAGGATTGCATTCATTGAATATTGAAAGGCTTAGCAGCATCTTAAGTGTTCTGCACTGTATGTTCAGGTCGGTCAGTATTGTATAGTGTCAGTTTTTTTTTTCCTATTGTGAGCTGTGAATGCTTGTTTATGAGTCTGTTTATTTGTTTAAAAGTCTTGAGTCAATGTAGAACCCAAGTTAATAAACAGAATTAGATAGAGATAGCCTGTCCTGGGCGAGATTGAATCCAAAGCTCCAGGCTTGGAAATACACAACGAATCCCTTGGGCTTAGTTGATGCCCCAATTTTTTTTATGTCTTCTATTCTGTTGTTTTTCCTCAAGTTGTATTTATAGATTGATGTTTTGTTTACATAATTAGGTTGAATTACGTAGAATATTTCTTTGCACTTGTATAGATTCTTTCGCTAATTGAAAATTAACTTGTATTGATTCGGACTCTCCAGTTATCTCTTGTGTTGTGCATTGCCCTCTCAATAAAGCCATTATGACAACCCAGTTCAAAAACACTTAAAATCCTTAGGTTCCCGTTTCTTCTTCAGTGGAGATTATAATGCAAAACACTTGCAGTGAGGCTCAGGAATGACCAACTCTCGTGGCAGAGCTCTATTAATGCTATTTCTACTCTAAACTTCTCCAATCTAAGTCCGTCCTCTCCCACATACTGGCCCTGATATGCTGGATTTTTTGTATGCAAAAATCATATTTCCTTCCATCACTCCATAACCTTCTTGAGTAATCTTTCATCTGACCAATGTTCGGATGGAGCGTTAGAAGGACGTCCTTACATTTTTGTCCACACGCCCATTCCTGTGTGATTCCTACCTACTGTAACAAATGGACCCATAGATTGGTCATTATTCAGAAAATAATCTTGATCTAAGGATCCCTTGAATACTTCTAAAAAGCTGCATGATAGTATCCAGTTCTTCACTGTCAAGATTCAGCCGTGTCTTTAGATAGCAATCTTGTGGCCAAACTTTATTGAACTCACTATAAATTCACATGAGCCCCTCCCTAATTCAATTAAAAACCTGATACTGGTGAAATGACGTGCTCAAAACATGTTCCATATGTATAGGCATCCTTCGAGTGTAGGAAGTTCAATTAGCTATCTCGTCTTGTAAAACAAAACTAAGAGTTATATGAAATAAGGTGTTTGATGTCTGTCAAGCCTCTCAGATGCAGACAAATTACTCTGGTTTGCCAATTCTAGAATTCTGAACCCTCATGAACCTTCAGTACCCTTGTGTCGTGGAGATGGCTCTTGGAACTCTTATGACAAATACAGAGCCCAAATGTTTACTCAGAATCTCAAAGAATCATTTAATCCTCATAATTTCTCAAATAACACAGAAGTTGAGGAGTTATTGAACATACCATTACCTATATCCTTGATATATTAATGCTGTTACCCTTTCTAAGGTCAAGTATTAATTAAAGATCTGCCTAAGTCTCCTTTGGGATGCTCTCTTCCTGTGTTATGGACTGGGTCAAGCATGGACAGGGCTTTCACAGTGGATGACCCATAGACCCTATGCCTTAACTATCTCTCCCTTCAACTTTTGTTGGTGAGGGTTTGAAGTAGATAGATGGATAACAGTTGTTTTTGAGTGTTTTAGTGGAAATTCCAGTTGAGGGGGCTGTACAATTTTTAGCGTGAGGTATATTTGAGTCTTAATATTCTAATTTCAAATCATTTATTTAAAGAGTGGGTGATTTTAATGGATCTAATGGATGGATTAGATATTCCGGAGAAAATTTAAGAGGTGTTGCCTACAAAATTCAAAATGTGTAATAATTCTTAATTTTAGGGTACGCATAGCTGCCCTGTTAAAATTATCTTATCTAAAGGAATTGAATAAATCTTGAAAACATTTAAGTCCAACACTAGCTCTAAATTTTTTTAAAGCTATTTTTGTAAAAAAAAAAAAAAAAACAAGGTTAGCTGTCTCAAGCAAGAAATGAGTAATAATTCAGAAACTTACTAGTTTCTGAATTATTACTCATTTCTTACTAGATTATCATAATCTTACTAGATTATGATGCTTCAGAGGACCTTTGTAAATTACATGTAGACTACACTTGTGTATTATTGTATACACTTCTGAAAGTGTGATGTCCTGTATTACAATTTATAAATATCTCAAGTATTTATGTGTAATTATGATATATTCCTTGGTTGTTTTAACATAATATACAATTTAATGATTAATAAATGTGTGCTGCTTTAATAATTATCATTCATAACTTGAATTTTATTTTCAGGAAAAAAATAATAAATAAAGTGCAGACTCAATTCAAATTAGAAAATGAGGATCTTCAACTATTTTTTCCTTCTAAAGAATCTGTGTCAGTTGTCAAAATTATTACTAATTTACAAGAAATAGTCGCAGTATATTCTTGTCAAGAAATACCTCTTTTCTATGAAATTGAAGAACATTTTCATCCAACTATATTTGCACTATGGATATACCCTCAGCTTATTCCATTTATAAGAGTATATTCTGGAGTAATCCAACACTTGATTAGTGGTGCTGATCTTATGATTCCTGGAATAATGCCCAACCAAGAGCATTTGGAAGAAAATTTACCTGCTGGGACATTGTTTTATATTTGCACAGAAAAAAACATAGCAGCAGTTGGTGTTGGAGTAAGCTTGATTGGCAGTTGTGAAATGGTTCGCCTAGGAAACAAAGGTAAAGCTGTTAATTTATTTCATACTTTTAATGATGAACTATCAAAAATGTATGAATCAGGAAATAAAGAAATTCCAGAACTTGGGGAATTTTCTCATAAAACAAGATGTGAAGATATCTTGAAAGGAACAGAAAAAGATTCCTCAATTCCTGAAACAGATAATATTTCAAGTTCTGAGATGCATAGAAACATGGATGAAAGTATGACTATGGATGAATTACTCTTATATTGTTTTGTAAAAGCTTTTAAAAAATATGAAATTGCATTGCCTATATTGACTAATATATTTTACAAGAACTATATGTTAGATGTTTTGCCAAAAAACTATTCCTTAGATATAAAAAAAACAAAGTATAAAAAGCTCTCAACATTTTTGGCAGAAATGAGCAACTCAAACATTATATTTCTTGAGGATAATAAAGGAGTTCAAAGTATTACTTTTGTCGACATAAATCATAATATTTTCTGTGATTTTATGGATAAATTTAAAGAAGAACAAAAACAGGAAGTTGAGAAGCCAAAAACAATGGAAATTATTGAGAAAAATATAATCAATAGCCGTCATGAACTGCTCTGTTCAAAATTTAACTACAAGTAAGAAGTAATATTACTTAATTTGTTTCATATTGTTTTCAAATGGGTTCAAGCATGATTAAATTAAAATATACTCTTAAGTGATTTATTTTTACTTGAAAAGGTTATGTTGTTTTCAGATTAATTTATACTTGATATGGAGAATTTTTGTCTTTTTAACTTGAAATAAATTGCACAATATTTTGAAAGTAGTTGTCTATGTAGGACTCATTTTAAAGTATTAAAATATACTTCACTGAGTAGAAAAGCATATATGTATTTCAATACTTCCGATATATTTTTTAGAAAAAAAAAAAGTAAAAGAGGTATAGCATAGTATAAAAAAAGTTACCTGAATGTATAGCATTTGAAAATGCCAGTATTCAAGGTATTTTGAAGTAACATGTAATTATTTTAAAACAGCTATCCCTATAGGTAAATTGTGAGTAGGCAGGTTTAAAAACAATATTTTTCTATGATGAGGAGATTGTCGGGGTTGGGTCAAAGGTTTATTAATACATAAAAACAAATTGGTGAACCAATATAGTTTTATTTTTGAAAATGTTTCGGCCTGAATTTCAGGCCTTCTTCAGAGCTCTGTAACAAACACAACTGTTTTAGTTTTGTGTTTAACAAGTGAAAAAAAAAAAATTTCAAGCAAAAAAGTACAAGAATAACCTATTCAATTATGTAATTACAATTTTATATATACTAATTAGGGAAAGCTTAAGGTAAATTTTCTAAATTTTTTGAGAAGTTGAAGTCAGAAGGCCTGAAATTCAGGCCNATATATCTGTATATATATATTCACACACACACACACACAGTAATTGTGGTTATAAAGTTATGATAGTGATAAAATTTATAGAAAACTATTTCAAAGAATTACACATTCCTATGGGGATAATGAAGGGAGAGAGTCATGAATTGTATGTTCTAATCCATGTTTCCTAGGTACTAAATGAAGTTTGGGGAAAAAATAATAGACATAGGAGTGAAGAAAGAGGGAGAGGGGAGAAGAGAAGGGGGTGGGAATAAGGTGGTAACGATGAAAGGAAAGTGAGATAAAGGCAATGTCTTTGAAGGGATTAGCGAATCCCACGACACACAATACACCGACTCATCAACGAATTTTACGATTCCCCTGGCTTATTCCACCATAACCTCTCCATCTCTCGACATGCCTATTTTTTGGTCCCTTCCTTATATTCCTACCATATCTGAAAAATCAACCAACTCCTAGCAATACCTTTCCAAAACGACATGTAGGTTTCCCCAACAAAAACAAACTCCAAAGCTAACCCCATAACTCATAAAAACCCCATCCCTCCCACTGACAGACCTAATATAATATATAAAATCACCTGCATCACCCCTAATTGTACTGCTACATACATTGGACAAACAAAAAAACCCTATTAAAAAAGACTCAACAACATGATAAAAAACAACAAAATTACCACTGCTCTCTCAAAACATTCCATTACTTTGACTTCCTAAAATTCACACTTGTGACCGAACCCAACCTCGAAAAATGTCTTTTATTAGAATCAATATGCATACACTTTAAAAAAAAAAACCCATTAACAATAAAACAGACAAAGACTCTATTTCTTCGATGTACATAAACATTTTCAATATACTCAAACACAAATTAACATAACAATGTAGGTTGTGTAGCACAAACCCTAAAGATCGCTAATTCCTAGAAGTTTTTACTTCACTATTGACTTTAGGTCACTCCTAGTAGCTAATCCCTTCAAAGAAACCGCCTTTATCTAATTTTCCTTTCATTACTGGCATCCTTTTAAAAATACCTCCTTTTTCCCACTCCTCTTCTGCCCCCTCTCTCACTCCTACATCTATTATTCCTTTTCCCTAACTTCATTTAGTACCCTAGCAACCATGAGTTAGAACTCGCTATTCGTGACTCTCTTCCTTCGTTATCCTCATAGGTATTTGTAATTCTTTGAAATAGTTTTCTATAAATGTTACCACTATCATAACTTTATAACCACAATTAGTATGTAAATATCTTTGTCAAAACTCAAGATACAACAAAAAAATATATCTTAAATAATATTTTTAAAATTTAATTTTCTAACCCCAGCAACCAGGGGTTAGAACNTTATATACTTTACATACTAATTGTGATTATAAAGTTGTGATAGTGGTAACATTTTTAGAAAACTATAAATGTTGGTAGGAGAACAAACCCTATCATCAGATAGGGTGTTTTCTCAATAGGAATAAATTTTAAGATGGAGGGGAGACAATTGTATGGTGTACATGTATTTAATATGTGTCCGGTCTATCATATTTCCTATTCCACTAACAATTGTTTGGCTAGTTACATAGGACTAATCAAAAACCCCTTTGAATTATGCGTTAACCAACAGCACAACTATATAAAAATTTCTTATGTAAATTCATCCTTGCCCACCACATCATCATTTCCAATCATAGCCCTGCCTTAGGCCAAGTTTGCCATCTTCGCTCTGAACACTTTCTCATAAAATAACGTCTTGCTGAATGCTTAAAATTAATTTAGATGCCCATACTATCAATGACAGACAACTCAAAGACCAAATACCCTCCTAAACATTTTCAACATTTTAAATAAATTTCAAACATAAAATCACATTACTTTGTTATTGTTTTCACCTAGATCTATTGAAGATGGCCAATTCAAAATGTCAGCCTTAAGAATAAATTCTTATTTTTTAATTCATACTAAATTTTTTTCTTGAATAATTTCTGACCATACCTAAACTATTGATATACTGAATGAATGTAAAGTAGCATATAAAATGAAGGGCCAGTTGAAAATTTTCTTTAGCAATGTTAAAATATAAAGCAAGTATCTCTAAAAGTTGCTTCAATATTTCCTGTGGTGATATGATACATGTTATATTAGTAAGACATCAAGAAAATATATATCATAGGATAGCAGCTTCTCAAGGAGTCAGTATACTAGATGCTAACTTAAATAAATGTTTTGAAAATTTGATAAATATATTTTGTGTATTAACAATTGTAACTAACTATTTTAATTTGACATTTAAGTAAATTGGTTTTTTCATTATTATTATTATTATAGTATGTGGTTTTCAAGGGATCTTATTATTTTGAACTGAAATCTTTTAATATGATTTTT
>KZ807906.1:178099-189003 GCA_000696205.2 Oncopeltus fasciatus | reverse complement strand
ATGAGGATAATTAAAAAAAAAAAAAATTATACTAAATTATTTCTTTATTAATGTGAATTAATAAGTACAATTAACTCTAGGTTGAGCATCCTCTAAATTGATTTAGCTGCTTAAGATCATGTCCAAAGAGTTAGTTCTCACAGGTAATCAAAAGTCTTACGTTAAATCAAATTAAAGAATTAACCAAAAGGTAATGAGTAAGATCTTATTGATTTAGGGAACTAAGGAATTTCTTTATGATGAGAGAGATATCCTCTTCTGAGGCAAGAAAACCGGTGGCATCCTTCAACTAGTCCCTTCTCGTACAGGTCTGGTCCTTTCGTCACATGCTTCCCTAGTTTTAACAATAATTTTTAATTTATTTTGATTTTTAAATCTCTAAATTAAAGAGTTAGTAAAAAGTGAAGGAATAGTTAAGTGGGAAGGTGATTCAGTTTGCAGCATCAACTGATTGCTTCTCTGTTTTCTTGCTGCTCTCTTCAGTTCCCAAATCTTGATTCCACTCAGTAGAATTCCTTTTTAAGCGCAGAGGAATAACAACAATTGGAAAGATTTTCATTATTAGTTTCTATTTCAAGTTTAATTAACTATATATTAGTGTTTGAATGTAATAAATCATTGTACCTAAAGTTGAATATATTATAAAATTTTCAAATGATCAGTTTTCTTATCTGGTATAAAGGCAGTCAGTAAAAAGACAATTTATATCATTTCATTTAATTTGTATTATTTTCAGGTATTAGCTGTTCTTCATCCACAAGCCTCATGCCCTGTTGTTAGTAAGTAGTCTGCAGTTGTATATTATTTGGTGAAAAGTTTGGTTTTAGGTAAAATCATATGTTACTGAGAAAGAGTGACACAGTTTAAATCAATAAAAGGAAATATTTAAAAAACTATTTACTATTCTTCACAATTTTTGTGTTTTCACTTGCTTGTTAAAAGTTTAACTGTATGCCTTGTTTGTTCTAATCTGCATGTAAGAGTTGTATGAATGAATATGTTTGCGAGTATTTTTTTTTTTTTTTTGACATGTGTTTTAGCCAGTAAAATATTTTTTTCTATAAATTTTGCCATCTTTTTTTTTGGTAAATTATTCTCAGCTATTTCAAGTCATCTTGTACTCTTTTATCTAAAGATTATTTCTTAACAAATAAGTTATGACTTGATGTTGAGATTGTTATATTAGATATAGTTTGTACCAATGTTAAAATGCTGGAAAAATTTTGATGTAATTGTTTTCCGCAAAGTTCATATAATTGCTTGACCTTGCAAATAGTGTTTTAGTAATGAGTTTATAAGCTTTCATGTAAGAGTGAACAATTTGAGCAAGTTGATTCTATAAATTAGTATTATATTTAACCATGGGGATTGCAGAAGCTTCTAGTACTGAGATTGTCTTGAACTCTACTATGTTTGTTGCTTTCCAATTGTCTTTTGGATGTTCTAGATTAATTTTCACCATACTTCAGGCCTGTTCAGTATTCTGGTTAGCTGATTAAATAACTCGTTGATTGTCAACTACGAGTTATCTCATCCTGTGTTGCATGTCATTTTTGTCCAGCTACGATTAAACTCTAAATATATCAGTGCTAATATTAATAGATAACTTTTGAGAATAAACAAAAAATCAAAACTGGCTTGCATGAACAGAAAATTTATTTAAAAACATCAAAAATATTATTTAAAAAATTGGTTCAAGTTAAAGGAATAAAACAATATTTTATTGCTTGTGAATTTATTAAAACAATCTTCCACACAATCTTCTATTTACAGGCTGGACAGAGTTTTACAAAACTGTTTGAATCTCTTCTCCAATCAATGCGATAACAAATTCTTCCCTGAACATTAACGGTTTTATTTTAGAAGTTACTTTTTGAAAAATTTGGTGAGCATTGTGTGTGTGTGTATATATGTAATGAAAGCTTTTTGGGCCATCTCATAATTGTTATTATAGATTAGTAGTATGAAAGCATTTGATCTGATCAGTCAATACCAGAAATTACATTATTGTAATCTTGAATTATTTTCGGTTTCATAGAAATTTTTCCATTGGTATTGAGCACCTTTACCGTTTCAATATGCTGCATGTTTGAAATGCTTAGAACATTTCGTTTGTGTTTGCATTTTGATATAGTAACAGAACCATTTTGCTGCAAAATATCAAAAATACCACATCTGTGGGGTTTCCTTTTCTGATATTTTATAGGGTTCCACACACATAAGTTTAAAAATTATCCATGTAAACCGTGTATCCTTTATAGAATACAAGATAGGTCTCACGTAAAAGTAAAACGTCAGTAATGTGACCTACATTACAGTCCGTTTCTTCAGATTTTCCGTTGTAAATCGTTATTTTCTTTACTAGACTGTTGGACTCACAGTTCATACAGTTTGATACCTTATTTGTGTTTTTAATTTTTTGATGTATTGGTGGAAAAGCAATCTTCCCCACCATTGCATCATGGATTCGTGAAATGAAAATTAACTAACAACTGGAATTGATTTAGACTCGTAGGTGAGGGCCAAAAATTTAAATTATTAACTTGTTTGTGCCCCAGTAATATTTAATTGATGAAAAAGTACAAGGTCCCATTTGTAACAAAAGTCCAATAAAATCTTTCATCTCTGCAGGACTGATGTCTAGCCACTTTGATAACCTATTAGATTTTTTATTGCTGTGTATTTTTCAATTTCTTGTGCAGCATATAAAATTAGTTTGTTCCATCAGTAATGCAAGAAAGTAATAATAATAATAAAAAATTCCACTAGCATTTGTACTGTAAAATTTTTTTAATCCAATATGACACCAATATTTCCTTGGAAAATAAATAATTCAAGATTTTGTTGAGTTTTTGTCCATAAATTATCATTTGCATTTGTTGTTGTTGCTTGAGAATCATTATCATTATTTTCAGGTATGGAGTTGATTCGGGATAAAATTCAGGTATGGAGATGACTTCATCTTCAGTACCACTTGAATTCTTAGGAGGTTCATAATTGCTACTGCCGTTACCTTCCTTGCCAAAATTCCTGTCATTCGTTCTAAATTACTTAGATCTGTGTAATAATCCATTTCATTTTGAGTTAGTAGTTTTTTCTTATCTGTATTAGGTTCTTGATAATTGAATTATAACAATAATTATAAAACAAAGCACTCAAGAAAGATGTAAATGTGATGCTCTCGACAATTTCTGAGATACTACTGATGAATATGAACGTGTATCAATAATTCAGTTTTAGAGAAGTGACAGGTCTAAGCATGTCTGTGTGTAAATTAACTCGTAGTTGGCTTCTGCGAAGATATTTGTGTTAGTTTTGTGGGAATCGGCTAAAAAATGCACAATTGAGACTAAAATGTTAAATTCACTGTATTTAACTCAATGGAATACTATATTATAATATTTTGAAACATTTTAATAGCTTTCCATCTCAATAAAAGGGAATTACTGGGCAATTTTGGTGCAACTTCAAAGCTTTGCTCTACAACAGACTGAAGATCTTCATAAAAGCAATCAGAAAGCCCAATGATGTTGCAAAGCTGTAAGCAAAGGCTAATCCCAGAGTCTTTTTGAGCTTTATTAAGAGCCTAAGGTCTCTTTGGGAGAATTGATGGGAGGTGTCAAACACAAGGATACAGAGTGACCTTGGGCAGGTTGTACCCAACCCCACTTCTAATAATAATCTTAATAGAAGTAGTTAAAAAGGGGTTTAGCCTGCAACCTGATGCTTGCTTGATATTTCCATAAGCTCCAGCAGCCATAATTTTCATTTAAATTTACATAATTGAAACAATGTTCTTGGACCAATACCCAGGCAGACTGTATATTTATTTAACAATGTCTGTCTTTGTGAAACAAGTGAAATTGTAACATTTGGTAATTGTGTAGATAATTCTATACACTGGTTTACCATTCCTAAATTCGGTGTACTTTTGAAACATTTTTCGGTGGAGACATTCTGCTAATAATATCTGCTAACAGGTCTGAAGATGATTTCCTCACTATGAAAACTTAGTGGCCAAATAATGTGACTTCTGTGCTACATTTACTTTTATCTTTGTTGAATGACACCCCAATTTTCCTTAACCTGTTTAGCACAGTAGGTAAACATTTATCATGTTTCATTAATACTCTCCCTAGTGCATTGAAAATCGTCTAAGAGTATTAACACCCCTGGGATATCCTGATGATTTGAGGTTATTTGCCATAGTAAAGAAAAACACTCCAGATGTTCTAGTAATCCCCATCAGTAATCTATTGAAATAAAATTTCCAAAGGGAGTAATGAAAGTGGTTAGCTATTTATTCATAGAACTCATTTAGAGGAAGCTTATAGGATCTGCTCTCACAAACAAGCTTAGAAAAGTAATAAATTTTTACTTACCCCCCCTCCCAAAGAAAACAATTAATCTAAACTAGGCTTGTGAAGCCTCTCTCGCTTAATTGCTTGATTTAGGCGATAACAGTCAATGCAGATATGATAATTTATTTTTTTTTTTTCAATTCATGTTTAGTGGGGTCTATTAGATGGACAGGTATCCTACAACATGCTCTAGTATCGGACAGTATTTTCTACCATTTTGTATAAACTTGTTTTAATGGTAACTATATCGTAAATAGTTCTGGAAACTGAAATAATATGTTTTCTGATCGACTTGATCTACTTTTTGCATTAATTCATGGGCTAAAATTGTCGACTCTCTTTGAAGAGGTATTTGAGCTCTACAAATAATATTTATATCTTGAAGTAATTGTTTATTTTGTCCAAATTTCAATGGGGCCTGATATTTTCTTATAACTGAAATTGGTTGATGAGCTGGCCAGTGAAATTTTTATTAGTTTTTTTTTTTTTTTTTTTTTTTTTTTTTTTTTTTTTTTTTTNTTTTTTTTTTATTGACCTCTTTGTCATTTAAAATTTTCTTCTGACAAAATTGTTATATAAGCTCCAGTATCAACTCAAAATTTTACCCACAATGAACCCACAAGGAGGTTTACTGTCCATTACACTGACTTACCTGTGTTTCCAACCAAGTTCTCATGATAGCTGGCCTTATGTGATGTTTCTCCCAACATTAATTTTTGTTTTTGATTTATAAAATCCAGCTAAATGATAGTTTTTTACACTAGAAAAAAGACCCTAATGACAGTATACAGTGTACTTTTGACCATTTCGATGCCTATAAGAGCCTGAGCATTTTATTTGTGAACAAGGTCTACTGACAAGTTTGTGGCTTCCCCACAATTGCAAGTTCTTTACCTTATCCTGTGGCTTTTCTGAGGAAGAAGAATTGTAAATTCCTTGTATAATTTTATGCTTAATTAAATCCTCTTTCTCAAATCAACAAACATGCTATTTCTTGCCATTAGTTACTGTCAGATAAAAGTATCTATAGGTTTACCTGCTCCTTGAATAAACCAAAAAAAATTATTACATTAATTTACTAAATGTATGTTTCTTTGAGAACTAACAACAAATTAAGTTTAGTTTATCCACAGTTAGATCGAATCTGCTCAAAAATTCATCTCATTCTACTCCCATTAAATAAATTAACTGGTTTCCTTGATGTCTGCTTGTCTAGGTGAAAACCAATTCTGTATCGCTCATAGCGCTTCTTCCATGCCGCCCAGTTGTGAAAAATTTATTGATTCTAGTGTCCACGTTTTTTATAGAATAGGAGCTTAAGTTCTCATAAACTACTGACACCAAGATTGGATTGTGAACAGGCTGATTTCTTCTTTCAAATTTAACTAACTTCCTAATAATATACTCAACTAGATCACTAGAGTTTTCTGGTTAAACTGAACTTTATCTTATACCTTATATTACTAGAGAAAATAATCTTTAATAGATTATGGTTACATGACCTTGCAGTATCTAACAAACTTTTATTTGCTAATGAAATCAGTCATGAGACTGTTGTTAAGGATGTATTTCATCATTGCAAAATTGTGTGGCAGTGTAATACTTTCATAGTTAGAAAATACTTTGACACTCACTTGCAAAGGCCAAAAAATTATATTTTACCTTCTGTGGAAAGTATAGTACTGAACTGAACTTATGTTTATTTCTGAAAATATTTTTATTTCTTTAGGTTCCACATGCTTTAGGACAGTACTCAGTTCCACAAAATTATATAGGTGAGATAATTATTTATTTTTATTTATTATTTAAATTGTTTTGATTGTTTGGTTTGAATGCTGTGTGTATTTTGATTATTTTTTTTTTTATTATAGTAAAATTTTTTTTTTTTTTCTATTTTTTTAAAAATAACTTAACAATTTTATGAGGATTAATAAAGATTCATTTATCTTAAAAACTATTTTAGTATATTTTTTCAGCTTTCTTGAAGGGTTTCTCATTCTACGAAGTATATTTATGGGAGAATTTACTTATTCTTAATTAAAGCCGTATTACAATAAGAATTATTTTGTTCATGTAGGAAGGCTTCCTAGGTTGTCAGATGTTTGTACAATACTTCTGGGTTGGACTGTGTCAAATGGTGGTTTCTTGCTGAGCTTTCGTTTATCCTGTGATGGCTTTTTCAGGGCTAAGTAAAGAATGTGAGCAATAGCTGATTTATATGGTTTTACACCTGCAGTTTACCGAATCTTGGTCGCATTCTGCCTCTTCTCATTGGCTTATCCTGTCTTCTGGTGGAAGGTGTACAGTGGTGCTAGACCTTCTTCCTGAAGACAGGATTAGCCAATGGGAAGGCATGCTGCGACCAAGAACTGGTAAACAGCAGGTAAAAAACCATATAGATCAGCAAAAACTCCGCAAGAAACCACCATTTGACATAGTCCAACCCGGAAGAAGTAATTGTACAAACAAGAATTATTTCATTAAAATTAAACTACCCATCAGCAACAGTTAGTTATGTTTTCTCTCTGGAGTAACAAAACTAACAGAATTCTGTTTTAAAAAAAAAGCTCTTCTTTTTTTAGAGAAAATAAATTCATTAAAAAAAAAAAAAGAAGCAATTTTTTAAAATCATAATTTTTAGAAAAATGTTTTTACTAGCAAAAATTTCTGTCAAGCAATGACGTTTTTTAAGGTCCTGCTTCTTAATTTTACTGGCCATCCTCCTAGAAGGCTAGTTAACTGTAAACTGTTCTTTGTGTAGGATTTGTTCTATTGTTTTACTAAAAACAAACTATTGTTTAAATTAAACATGAGCTCATTTAATTTGAATAATTTAACTTATGTTCTTGTAGGTTTCCACAGTCTTTTGTGTTATGTAAAATTTCTTCTTCCGCGTTTGACCGTGTCAGATGATGGTGCATTGCCGAGCTTTCTCACGTTTTGTAATGACTTCTTCAGGGTTGAGTAAAGCCCTGTGAGTGGCTTGTCCACTCAGCTCTAAAGAAGCCATCTCAGGATGTGCGAAAGTTTGGCAACATAACATCACCTGACGTGGGCAAACTCGGAAGAAGAAATTGTACTAAATTTAACTTCTCCCTTTATTCTTCTTGACTCATTGCAAAACTAATAATTTTAAGTTGTGAGTATACCACATATTTTATGTTTCTTGTTTTCCCCTTCTTGAAGCTCCTGATAGTTTTCTATTTTATTTATTTATTTATTTATNGTCTCCTGCTTTTCCCGGCAAGTATGCTGACCACTGAGGCAGGTTAGATGATCTCTCTATCTCCCCGCATTTTTTTTCTGGCTCCCTTTGCATTTCTTGTATAAAATTCAAAGTGGGATTACATACCAAAACTAATATCATCACTTATTATATATTGTTACACGCCTAGGAAGGAGAAATAATGGACTTCCATAAACAGAAGTTTTTTCAGTACTAAATTTTGCTTCTAAAATAAAATGATTTTTTTTTTTTTTTTTTTTTCATTGGACTAATAAAAATAAAAATGTTAACCTTAAATAATTCATTGATCTCTGATAAGACATCCAGAAGTGAAAGTAAAGTACATTTACATTTGCCTAAATAGTAATAAAATAGTTAGATATAGAAGCCTACATGAACATAGTTAGATATAGTTTATAAAAAGCCCAAGTCTCCCCACAATCATCAGATAGTAATCTGCTAAAATTCTGCTGTTAATTTATTATAATTTGTATTTTAATAGTAACTGCAATTATTAATTAATTGCTTATTTAATTATTTGTGAACTTCATTCTCTTATTTCAAGAGCTGTAATAAAAACATTATTTGATATTAGTAACCAGTAAAGAAATGTTGAGTTAAGGAGTAGTTATCATCCGCAGAAGTTATCATTTATTTGCATGAGAACTTGCATAAGCAACAATGTTGTTTTACATTGAGAAAGCATAGGTTATTTACAACATAATTTATTTTTGACTAAAAATAAAAGGATATCAACCCTTTTAAATATAGTCTTACTCTTCTTCCCTTAGTTCAATTTTATATCACTTATTCATAAAAAGTGCAAATGCTGAACTATGCTTCTTTGCGTGTGTGCCTTTAATAATAGAGTCCATTTAAAATTATAACACCACACATAAACATCTGTGTTTTAGTAGTATTTTTTTTTACTCTCTGCATAATTAACATTTATTTTCAAATAATTTTTTGGAAGGATAATTCTTTTGATTTCTGCATATATTTATTTCCTTGTAACAATATTCATGGCAGGCTAGTTATATTATTTTAATGTCTAAGGTTCTTTATTCAATTAGCATTCAACCTAGACATTTATTATGTTCCTCATAACATGTAAAACATATATTCTAATATAATATACTGAATGGAAAATCTTTCAGTAAAATCTTGTATCAGAATGGTTAAGCTTTTCACAAATTTTAAACTTCTTAGCGGATTGCTGAGGAGTAAGTTTCCTTACTTTTCTCACCTTTCCCATGGTGAGTAGATGGCAACTAATATTTTAATACCTAGTTCTTCATTCCCTTAGTCTTCCACCAAGAAAATTTATAATGTGTAAAATGTATATTTAAGGCAACTCTAATGTAAATTATATTATTTTAATTTCTAGGGTTCTTCATTCTCTTAACCTTCAATCAAGAAATTTTAAGACATCAGTCACTCTTTGTAAGTTCCATAATCTTGAATGAATGAAGTTTTATTTTTACTTTTGTTAGTTGTTTATTACTTTAATTTTTTTTTTTTTTTCAAATGTTATTTCAATTCTTTCTTACAAAATAAAATATTAAGTGAGTACACAGTTGCTCATTCCTCTTTTATGCATATATGTAGTATTTAAGGTCTTTTGTAATTGAATTATTAGATTGTTTTTATACCTAGATGAAGACAGAATAGTTAATGTTCCGCCATTCCCTGAGTCCGTTGCAGAAGGTGATTTGAGATGGGAAAAAGGTATACATAACTGGATTGTCTGTATGTTACATTAATTATTTTATGTTCTTAATGAATAAATTTAATATTCTAGCTGTTGGGGATTCTGTGAGCACTGATGAAGTTGTTGCTGAAATTGAAACTGATAAGGTTGTTACAAATATTAACTTTTTACATTGATATTTAACTATTTTATTTCTTGAGTATCTAAGAGTGAATCTGTTTTAGACAGCTATTCCTGTGCCTTCACCAGCCAGTGGTGTTATCGTGGAAAGATATGCAGAAGATGGGGCAACTGTGAAAGCTGGACAAAAGCTCTTTAAACTTCAGCTTGGTGAGTAATGGTTGGATTTTGATGTTTTTATTGGTACATTATAAATGAGTTTATATAAATAAATAAAAAAATACCATTTTTCAACCAAATCCATCATTATCTACCATCATTGGCCATTTGTTAGCCAATTGCTTGATTTCTCGTTGATACATTCCTTGGAACGACTGTCAAATAACTCTTAAACCTCAATTTCAACTTCCACAAAATTATTAATTTTTTTTCCTTTGAAGAAAATAGGCCATGTATTAAAACAAGTAGTAATCTGAAGGTGCGAGGTCTGGGTTTTATGATGATGCAGGAATTAGAACCCATGAAGTTCTTTAAACTTTTCTTTGGCTCGACGGGAAGTGTGAGGATGAGAATTATCTTCTTGGAATAAAACTCATTTTTGGTTGATCAAAGCAGGATAACTCTCAGACAATTTCAAGTACAATCTTTCGTTGTTTGCAGTAGAGTTCAGAATTCATATAGCACCTTGTAGGAACAAATTATTGCTGAGTAACACCTTCAAAATTCTAATAAACTTGTAGCATGAATTTGTTTTACAAATTGCCTCCCTCCTCCTGCAACTACTGGAAAAGCAGTTTGGCCGCGATCTAGCCATTGCTTTTGAGTATTCAGATTTTACCAGCAAACCTATTTTTTATCACAAATTTCATATCAGAAGGGTTAACTAATAAATTTTCACAAATTTCAGCCGAGTTCATATTGCAGGCAATGGCTAAAGGACATAAGATTTAAAAAAAAAAAAATGTAGCATTTCTCATAATGATATATATATATTAGTTTCAGACTGTATATTTTGGAAATCTGGGTAATTACAAGTGGCCACTGTAATCTTCACAAATATTCACTTAATATTTTAATCCCAATATTTTACCTTTTATTGGCACCTTATCAGAGGCTCTTATTTTTAATTCCTATTTATGGGAAAAGTAAATAAGAAGGCTGTTACTAGGGCTTAACAACGTTAAAGACCGTCAAAAAAGATTAGTAAGGGGTTTGGTAAACTGATTGGCCATGAAATGAAAATTAAATAGGTTATATGAAGAGGTATACTGCATTTTCTAAACATTATACTCTTCATTTATTGCCTGCATTACAAAAAAAAAACATTGTTACTGGTAACTAATTGTGCCCTGCACTCTCTCCTCTCTCACTCTCTCCCTCTCTCTCTCTCTCTCTCTCTCTCTCTCTCTCTCTCTCTCTCACATACAGTCTCTCTCTCTCTCTCTCTCTCTCTCTCTCTCTCTCTCTCTCTCTCTCTCTCTCTCTC
>KZ807906.1:162847-177492 GCA_000696205.2 Oncopeltus fasciatus | reverse complement strand
AGTCACTACCATTAATCAAGGTCAATAACAATATAGTAATACTTTAAATAATATTTGAAATTATATATATTTTTGTTATATAATAATTATTTTAAAGAATAAAAGTTTATTCTATGGCAGGACTCAGACCCACATTGCCTGATCACTTGCAAGACATGCTACTTGCCCACATGGTGCAGAAGTAACATGACTAGCTAGTAATCAGGAAAACGTTTGTTCAAATTCGGCCATGCATAACCTTTTTTTCTTCAAGGCAATATTTTTATTTATTTATAAATGGCTATAATCATTCATATTCTTGTAATGATTTTTTTTTTTTTTTTTTTCAATTAGGCGCTGGTGGAGCTGGTCCAACTGCTGCAGCAACACCAAAACCACCACCACCACCTCCATTACCTGAAGCTACAAAACCATCTGCACCTTCTCCCCCTCCCCCAATTCAACCCCCAGTTGCTGCAGCCCCACCAAAACGTCCTGAAGCTCCAGTTCCTCCTCCTCAAGTTTCTATGCCAGTAGCTGCTATAAAACACGCTCAAGCAGTTGAAGCAGCTGTTGTCAAAATTCCTCCTGCAGATCCCACTAAAGAAATTTCAGGAACTAGATCTGAATTTAGAGTCAAAATGAACCGAATGAGACAAAGAATTGCTCAGCGGCTAAAGGAGGCCCAGAATACTAATGCTATGTTGACCACATTCAATGAAATTGATATGAGGTATCTAAACCATTAATTTACAGCTTCGTTAAAAACATTATCTAGTTGTTAATATTTTTTTTTCTAATAATAAACAATTGAAAGAAAAATTATAGCTGTATAATAGATTTAAACTGAAATATAGACATGTGAGTGTATTCATTTCTTTAAGTGTGACAATATTGAAATCTTATCTTAATGATCAAAGTCTTTTGCATTCTAGTAACTTTTTAAGTCTTACAAACTCTATATGCTGGTTTATTGTTTCCTAATTTTCATGTATTTCCCTGTGTGTGTATATGAGGGGGGGGGGGGTATGGTGGTTTAATCAATTTACTCATGTACAATTTGAGTATATTGTATAGGTCGACTAAATTCTTCAGGGAAGAAGTAATTTAATTTTATATTAATTGGTGGTTTTAATTTCTATTGTCTTTTGTAAACCTTATTCTGTAAATACATACTATGAAGCATTTAAAAGGCCGAAATCTATAGAACTTTCTTTTAATAATGGTAGTTTTATTTATGTACTCAATCAAAAACCAATGTGCTTCAAGAATTGAGATTACCAAATTTTCATCATGTTTTGCTTCTTAAAAGATAAAATGCAGCACAGGTCAATCGAAAATTGTATGGTGATTATGCTGATAATTGCTTAAGTAAATGCCAGTGTCAGAATTGTTTTACTTAGTAATTTTGTTGTAATAGATGAACCTTGCCCAGACCTGCTGAATTGTTTAAAAAGTTATAAAACTCTACCTCAGCCAGCTGGCTGCTATCTGCCGGCATACACTATAGATAAAGATATCTATTCCCCACTCCCGGCTTAGCAATAAAGATAATATAATAGATATAATTGATAATATAAAGCAATAATGTATTTACAATTTACATTTAAAATATCATACATTTATTATTTAATAAATGGATGCATTTCATTTAATAATAAAAAATAGCCTTCTTTGGCAAACACCCTCATTCAGCGGGGGGCTCACAAATGCCCACCTCCCCTATCAATCAATTTGAATTTTATGCAAATAAATTTGGTTCAAAAAACTTGTAAAAAGGCTAAATTAAGTTTCCCTACACCCTATATATGTGACTGTATGTGCTTTAGCATCCTCAATTTTTTAACTAAATTTGGTATTTAAGTTTACAAACAGTTGGATGAGTTTCTTAGCGTAGTAGTTCGTTAGAGGGATATGAAAATATAAAATTTTACTATCTTATTACTATCTTATTATTAGGAAAAAATGCATTTTTATAATATTTAAAATTTAAAAAAATAGCACTTGTTACCGAGATTGTATTTTCAGGTCTTTTTTTAATTGGAGAAACCAAATTTTGTATTGAAGCTAATTGTTACAAACTGTTGAATTAACCCATTTTTTGTTTGAATCAGATGGGGGGTGAAGCAATTAGAGGAAGACCAAACAACATAATATTTATATCTTCAAATCATGATGATAATTGTGGTAAAGTAATCCTGCATTTCATTATCAATTTGAATCGTACAGGGAGCTAGGAAAAAAAAAACTCTACCTCAGCCAGGAATAGAACCTGGGCCCCCCACTATCTGGGTGGGTGTGCTAGTTGCGGGCAGTGCACCCACCTGGATAGTGGGGGACTGACCCAGGTTCGATTCCCGGCTGAGGTAGAGTGTTTTTTTTTTTTTTTTTCCAGCTCCCTGTACAATTCAAACTAGTTGATATCTTCATTTTTATTTGAGTTTGGAAAAAATTGTACATTACATTTTACACATTGTTTTCTAATTTTTTTTTTTTTTATTTATCATTAAAAGATAAATTAGTAAAAAAGATAGTCGTGATTTTTCAATGTGGCCTTTCTCTAAATCACCCTTCCCCCACAACTACTAGCTCTTCTAACTACTCCCTTCCCCGTTAACTATTAACTTTAAGTCATTCAATTCTTTGTAAATTTGGTTTTTAAATTGTTGATGCTAAAATACATAGAAAGAAGCAAATATACCATATGTTGTTTGTTTGTTTTTTTTTGTGTGTGTGTGTGTGTGTATGTGTAATTTACATTTAGATTCATACTTGAAATTAAATTAATTATATTAAGCTTAGTAGTATTTCTCTTTTAAATTATACGAATATAATTTATTTGATAAAAATTCTCTATTTTTCTGCTTTTTATTTATCTTGGACTTTTTAATTTTAGTGGAATTATTGAATTCAGAAAAGCAAATCAGGATGCTTTTACTAAAAAACATGGTATCAAATTGGGCTTTATGTCAGCTTTTGTAAGAGCTGCAGCTTATGCCCTCCAAGACCAACCTGTTATCAATGCTGTTATTGATGGCACAGATATAGTATATAGAGATTATATTGATATCTCTGTTGCTGTTGCTACTCCTAAGGTATATATTTATATTTACTTCATTGGTTTCTTTTTAGCTTCATAAATACACTTGTTTGAAAAATATTCTGTTTTTCAAACATATCAACACAGTAATAATATTTTATCCTAATACTATATCACTTGATACATGAATCAGTTAAATTATTTTTCTTCCTGTTTTGCCTAAGTATTGTTGGCTTCTCTTTCAGGGTTTAGTTGTACCTGTTGTTCGAAATGTTGAAAACATGAATTATGCAGATATTGAAAAAGCTATAAATGCTCTTGGAGAAAAGGCAAGGACTGGTAAATTAGCTGTAGAAGATATGGATGGAGGTACCTTTACTATAAGTAATGGTGGAGTTTTTGGCAGCCTTATGGGAACTCCTATTATAAATCCACCTCAATCAGCAATTCTTGGAATGCATGCAACTTTTGAGAGACCTGTTGCTATTAAAGGACAGGTACTTAATTTATGTAATTTGTTCATGGTTTTTTTTTTTTTTTTTCAATTTATATTACTCTAAGATTTAAACAGGTGAGTCAGGAGTAGGAAAATTTTAATACTAATCATCCTGTATTAATTATTTGCCAAAAATAATTGATAGGGTTCATTTTACTGTATTTGTTTGGATGAAAACTTTCTAACATGTAAATGCGGGATGAAAAATTCTGACAAATTTTTTAAGGTCAGGTTTTTTTTTGTTTTTTTTCTATTTATCGTTAAAGTTGTCAAGTTAACCAATTTTATCAATAAAATTTAACTAAATGGAAACTTAGTAAAGTTACTATGCACTCCTGAATGATTTACGTATATACATACACTATGCAGTCACTACGGCTCATAGTGTAGAGACTTAAAAATCTTTATTACTTAAACCATCTACCTTTTGATACATTTTAATTTTTAATTATATAACTAAATTTATTAGTTAAGTTTTTAATTTATTTATTGTTTATGTTTTCTTGTTATCAAATGATTTGTTGTTATTTGTGTAAATTAACAAACAATAGTGGTACAATTTCACATTATTTATTCTTTCAGGTTTTAATAAGGCCTATGATGTACATTGCTCTAACATATGATCATAGGCTTATTGATGGGCGTGAAGCAGTATTATTCCTTCGCAAGATTAAGGCAGCTGTTGAAGACCCAAGAATTATAGTTGCTGGGCTCTAAAGAACATTTTATGTTGTTAGAAATATAGAATTCATTACACATTTATTTCACTTCATCAAGAATAAAATCAGCAAATATTTGATCTCGGTCACCAGGAAATATTAAATTTAACAAATATGTTTTGTTTTTGTTCTACGGAGAAGTATAATTCATGTATAATCTCATTTTTTTTTTTTTAGTGTTTACTACCTATGAATTTTCATTGGGAAATAGCACATAAGTTTTAACGAAATATAGACTCAGAATGACTATATCTACAGTTAATTTGACCTAGATTGAAATTTTAAATGAATAATATTTATTGCAATTTTATTCAAGCTTTTGTAAATAATATTGTTAATACTTTTGTTAAGCTTAATGCTCTTTTTTCAGCAGTTGTTACACTATGGTTATTTATTTGTATTTATTGAACTGTTGATTGTTGTGTTATGATCAGATAATTTTCTTAAATCATTATTTATTTTATTTTATTTTTTAAGTTAAATGGGATTTAACAAGCATAGAGAATGCATGGATTATTCAGTAATTAGAATAAGAATGGTATTAAAAAATTTACAGTCCTTTGAAATTTTAAATAAATCTTTTTTTTTTTTTTTTTTTTCGGTTTTTCGATCAAATAGTTCCAATTTTTGGTCTAGAAAGGTAAACGTTTTAAATCGTCGGAAGGGTAGGAGTGATGGGGGAAAGGGGGTTTAGAGGGTGGCCGAATTGGAAATTTGTTAGTGTTTTGTTCAAACAGTCTTATGAAAAGTATTTATAAAACATAAGCGTAAAATGTANTTTTTTTTTTTTTTTTTTTTTTTTTTTTTTTTTTTTTTTTTTTTTTTCAACTTCAACTTATAGATATTAATCAATTAATTATGCATCTTATTTTATGTTCAGCTTACTGAAAGCTGTTCTTTTTCTTTTGTTTCATTTTTTTAAATACACACTAAAATGTTTCAAGGTTGTACAGTACAGTAAAATAATTTTTTATTTAAATATTAACCAGTTTTCTCTTGGGAAATAAAATATGCTTGTGAAACAGCAAGCGAAGCGGGCAATTGAACTAATTCAATAATCTATTTATAAGATACAGGTAAACTAACTGAAAAGTAAGACCAATATTCAAAACAAAGTATACCATTTTTAAAATATTTTTATTAATATGAAGCAATGTGCATATTAATCAATGCTGTTAATATTTCTGATCATGATCTGAACCATGCACAATATTTAGTAGAGAGTTTTTGGCGTGTTGGTCACACCTTGAGAGGTGCTGAAGCGTGCTTGTAGTTGGTCTCTCTCCAAGGGAGTGCTACTGGCGGAATGCCACCTCTTATCTTTAGAAGGGGTCATGGGTACACCACGATGCTTCCCTTAGCGCTATCAATCACCTGATGATAATGATTGCCTCCCATAATTTATTCATTAATTTATAAAGGAGGAAAAAAAAAAAAGAAAGAAAAGTAGAGTGGCCGAGTCGCGAACCTGTAATGCTGAGTTCAAGTCTCGCATGGAGCCTCTTACCCAGCAGGCTGAGTGATAAGGAAGGCTATGAGAGCCTAGCACAGTGAGGTTGGGGCCTGACAGGTCTTCCCCTGTCGTCCACAGTGCTCCTTAACAGCTACAAAAATAGTTCTCTTTACTCACTATTTTTGTGATGATCCTCAGGACGTTTTGAGCTGAAATCGCACTCACATATCACTGAAACTTAACTGCAAATGTATGTAGAGTTTAAGATCTGAGTTCTCCCTACAACTCATATAATATAGTTGGAAAGACGGAGCGCTATATCTCTATATACTGATCACTGGCTACACCGCTACTCGCGGGAATAGTGAAATCAGGATGGCGTCTCTCAACCTAAGAAAGAACCCGACCGCCCTGGGGGAACAGAGACACGAGACCGCAAAAATGAGTCTAGACTTAGTTTTCATTCAAGAACCTCCAGTCCGCCGGCAAAAAATCTTTGCGGTCCCGGCGGGCTGGAAGGTAGTGGCTAATGCGGGCGAGGGAAACATAAGAGCTGCAGTGGCCTCTACCTCCCCTAACGTAGATATAATTTCCTTGTCACGCCTCTGCTCCGATAACATCGCGGTAGCGTCGGTCAACCCAGAGGGGCGGGGGCGCCATTCGATTGTGTCTCGATTTATTTTCTAAACAGGCTGTCCGAGGCACGCTTGAGGAGATGCAGCGGCTCCTTGACTCCCTGCGTGGTCCAGTGGTAATCTCAGGCGACCTCAATGCGTGGAGCGAATCGTGGGGATCTTCCACGACTGAACGGACTGGCCGTTGCAAAATACGGAGGTGTCCGAGTAACCTTTAGGAATCAGATTGGCTCGTCGGCCATTGACGCCGTCTTGGCTTCTCCAATCATGTGCACACGCCTTGGCGATGTTCGCGCTGAGTTCATTACCACTAGTGGCCATGCTGCCCTGCTCTTCAATATGAGTAGACTTCGCCGCCCGGAGCGTCTAGTTGGGAAGAGATACACCCTTGGAAAGGCGGATTGGCCTTCGTTTTCCGCCGCCGTGTGGGAGACCCTGGCTTCGACCCCGGCTTTCCTCCAGCCAGCGAACACACATGCCTTAATCGACGACAAGGTCCAGACCATCGCCAGCTCCATTACAGACGCGGCCGATAAGTCCATCCCGGTCGTAGGAACTAGAAGAAAAGGCGTCCCGTGGTGGTCGGCGGATGTCGCTGAAGCTCGAAAGAGCGTGATAGCAGCAAGAAAGGCGTACCTCAGAAGCCGCTCCCCGCTGATAAAGGGACTGAATAGAACAATCCACGCCACGCTGGACAGGGAATACAAAAAGACCATATCAAGAGCTAAGAAGCAGTCTTGGAGGAACTTCATTGGTGAACAAAGCAAGAATGACCCTTGGGGGCTTCCTTTTAGAATAGCCAAGGGCGAACTAGACCTGAGAGTGGCAGACGCCGTCGTGGCCCACGGAGGAGTGGTGGCTTCTACCCGCCTTGAGTCCAACCGCCTTATCCTAAAGACTTAATTCCCAGAGGACGACTCCCCGGAACAGAGGGCCATCCGGGTAAGGTCGCGCCTTCCCCCGGGTACCGAATTATCCGAACACTGGGATGAGCTGGATGTGGAACTGGCCGTGGCCTCCCAGAATCAAAAGTGATCTCCGGGACTGGACAGCATCAGCGCATCCATCATCCGAACGATTGGCAGAGACCTCTGCGTAGTAATGCGATCCTTGTATAACGAGTGTCTGGACCTTGGATACTTCCCGAAGGCTTGGAAGAGAGCGAGGGTCGTCACCTTCCTTAAGAAGGGTCCGAGAGACCCACAGCTTCGTAGCAGTTACTGCCCGTTCTAGGAGAAATCCTGGAGACTCTCATCAAGAGGGCAGTGGATCCCTACTCGTCTGCCAGGACCCATCCGGGTTAGTTTGGCTACACAAAGGCACGGAGGACGCGATCCAGAGGCTCCGGGAGCAGATTGCGACCAGCCCGTTGAGCTAAGCCTCTGGCTAGACTTCAGGACTGGGTGATTCCCAGCAACTTATTTCAGCTGCTGAGTAGCTTCCTGGACGAGAGGCTAGCGGAGATCAGTTGTCGAACCGAGAGCGCTACAGTGGAGGTGGAATGCGGATGCCGCAGGGCTCCGTGCTGGGTCCTCTATTGTGGAAAGCCCTATTTGACGGTCTTCTCGAGTCGCTGGAGGGGCACGGAGTCGCCGTGGTAGCATATGTGGATGACTTGGCGGCCACGGTCTTTGGGCGGTCGAGAAGGGAGGTGCTTCTCAAGGCCCAAGAGATGACTGACATTGCACAGACCTGGTGTCTCAATGCTCGCGAGGCTCTCGTCCGCTACATGGGGACTCGCCTTTCGGCACAACGCCACGATTTACAAGGCTTGCATCGTTGGCACGATATTATACGCAGGAGCAGCATGGGGACGGTCACTCCACGCAGGACACAGAAAGAGCCTGCTGAAACTCCAGAGATCTGCGTTGATAAGGGTTACCAAGGCCTACCGGACAGTGCCCACAGAGGCTTTGCTGGTGCGCCACCTTGGGACATATTAATTGATTCTTTGGTGGCCAAGCGGCTTATGAGCTCAGGTGAGAGACCACCCCGGAGGCTCCCACCTCGCTGGCTTCAGGTTGTCGAGCGTTTCCGATGCGAAGACGATGGACGGGATTTGAACAAAAAAGAAATTGTAAAGCGTATTGAGTCCGAAGTCCTGAGCGAGTGGCAAGCGCGCTGGAGGTGCTCGGGAAAGGGGGCAGTTACCAAACTCTTCTTCCCGTGCGTCTTAGAGCAAATGTCGAAGCCATTCGTCGAGCTCGACCACTGGTTGACGCAAATTCTGAGTGGGTACGGAAACGTTGCCAGCAAATTGCACTTCTTCAAAAGGCGAGATTCCCCCGCGTGCAGCTGCGGCGCAACAAGCAAGGATGCTGCCCACGTCCTTCTGGAATACGATGGAGCGCGCTTAAAAGCCTTTCGGACCATGAATAACTATAACTCTTCTCCCAAGGATTTTTTTGAGAATGAGGCCTCCTTCGAAGCCTTGACCATCTTTGTCAAGGACTGGAAAAACATAAAGGGAGGTTTTTAAACCTTCCCTTTACATTAATAGCATTAAGATCTTTGGAGAACTGAAAACCTGAGTCCGAATGGGCAATGGCTTTCTCTTGCCAGCCCAGAGGAAGGGGGTTTAGTGGGTAGTCTGTTCGCAGGAGTCCCACAGTTCCCGCTGTTTGACCAACATTGGCTAAGCAGCGGTTTTGCGTAACGCATTCCCCTACCTCTTAAAAAAAAAAAAAAAAAAAAAAAAAAAAAAAANAAAAAAAAAAAAAAAAAAAAAAAAAAAAAAAAAAAAAAAAAAAAAAAAAAAAAAAAAAAAAAAAAAAAAAGCTACTACTGCTAACTCTAATTTAATTGATTATAGATATGATTAATTATTAGGAGGACTTAATAATGTTTAAGGCATAAAGCAAAATTCATGAATATTTCTAACTTCAATCTGCAGTCTAGGAAAATCATACTTATCAAATAATAAATAATGTAAATTTTGGGGCCTAATCAATGTGTTGTTAGTAGTCATATGAATAGTGCTTGTATGTTTTATTAGTTGCAATGTTTAACCTGATGCATAAGGTATTTCACCTTAATGTATAAGGTTTCCCTTGATGTTTTTTTGTATAATTATGAGCTGTTTAGAGCAATTGGGTTGAAGAAAACTGTAGAGTGAAAAATCAATGTTCATAGGAAATAAATGTTTATTATAGTCTAGAGGTGACATAAAACATACTTTAATTCAATATTACCAATTATTTGTAGAGAATAACCAATAACCTGATCAAATTCAGCAAGAATTAAAGCATGATTTAATTTTAAAACTTTATATCTAAGCCATGAATCTTAACAAACTGCTGGAGCAATCTTTTTTAACTTCTGTTCAAGCCCTTTGGGTCATGATGGGAGGGGCGATCTACAGTTAGCCACTTTGTTCTAGATTACCATGACACTGGGCAAGATTTGAACCCCTGTGCTGGAGAAACCCTAATTTATCTTTCAGCTATCCCCCCTTCTTGTTCTTTAAATGAAATTAGTTGTATATTTTACTTTTATAGAACTCCTCTATCCTGTCAATAGGCAAGCACTTTATTTGAAAGTCCAGTAAGCATATAAATAAAAGTATATATTACCATGGCTTCAGTTTCTGCAGCAGGAAGTGAAACTTTATCAAAGGAAACTACAAACTCTATTTATTGTTTTATTGTTTCTCAATATTAATGTACTTCAAAGTTGGAAAATTTATTTTGTCAAACCAATCTGAAATAAATATTTGAATTTTTTTTCACTGGTCTAATAAAAAATATTCAGAAAATAGTTATTTATTAATGTTATTTATTCTTAAGCAAAGAAGTTTCACCAAAAATTAAAGTATTAATCAAATTAAATTGGATCGCATTTGCAAGTTAAGTGAGATATTTCTGCAAAAACAAAAGATATTAGGTTAAATGTGACCAAGTGAAATATGGGTGAAAATAAGACAATTTTCTTAAGTAATTTATATGCCTTTTAGCACTATTTCATAATTCAGAGAAAACCAGAACTTTTTACCACACACACACACATATATATATATGAAGAATTTACTCATATTTTTTAATTTTATAATATAATTTATTAAGATAAAGACAGATGATGTGATCACTTTTGGCAGTAGACCAACAATATTCAGTTGTCAAAAGAGCAAAATCCGACTTCTTTCACCTAGCGTAAAATTTGTAAACATAACACGTTTTCATTACTCGATGGTATCAACATCTTAATTTAAAGAGTCATGTCATTCTATAATAAATCAATGGAAAGTTTTGAAATTAACATGTTATATATTCATTAGATTATAAACAGCAAGAAAATATTATTGCTTTTGTTCTATTTTTTTTAGTCCAAACAAAATGTATCTTGTAAGTTTCTAAATGGCCCCTTGATAAAGAATGTATTAACTTTCAAACTAGCAGTGTTTCATAATGAAACAACAATAGGGTCCTTGGGTAGTAAATTCCATAATAGAGAGGTGAAAGGAGAATCAGCTTTTTTTTTTTTTTTTGCAAAATTCTAAACTATGCTGGTTTAGCATTTTTGAGCTAAGAGTCAAAGGAAAAAAATTACAAGCTGCCTACAGAGGGGAGACTCTCACTTCTGCAATGGTGCCTGGTGGTAGGTGATCTTTTGGAAATTATTCCAGGACAAGAGTTATGCATTCAAGTGTATACAAATGATATACATCATATTGTTACATATAAATATATAACACAATGATACTTGTGTTGAGAAAGATCCTGAACACCCTATCTAACGTCCACTAGATATCTATAGATCTGAAACTCATGAGGTGTTGGAAAGAGGACTTGTAATCAATTCTAATGGTGGGCTAAATTTATGTGTATATAGATGACTCTAAAATGTAGTGGGTGCTGTAAGCAACTTGAGCTAAGAGAAAAGTGAATGGTTTTGCCTCTATTAGGTTATATCTCACCAAATTTGTGCCAGAGTTTTATACAATAAAGATGGAAATAGAAGCATTACAAGCAGGGAATATTCAATGCTAAAATTAACATCTATGCAGCCAAGCACTGAGGTCCATTAAATTGTAGATGTTGCTGAAACTTGCTTATTTAGTGTTACAAATAAAAGTAGCAGTCATTTTTTAAAAAACAAAACTCGGTATCTACCCCTGCCGTTAGCAACATTTTTTTTCAATGGGTGTCTAGTCCAGAGACAGGAGAGGGGGCGACTGTCCCCCATGGGTTTTTTTATGAAACAGAAATCAATGTAATAGTACAAAATAACAGTATATCCGCGTCATTTATTTACTTTTCAACAATGGGTAGGTTAAAAGCATCATTTGCTCTCCTGATTTCCCTAATTTTTATTATATATTACTATAAATTTGCTGTTTGTTATGCATCAATTCTTAAATAATATAGCTCGTTTTTTCCGAGAGTCTAACAAATAGCCAATGTTAGCTTCTTCGAGTATATGACGATATATTCGTATTACCTGGGCGTTTAGACAAGTAGTAAAGTGAGGGGAGTTTTAACCTGCTTCGCTGGTATAGAGGTCTAACGCGCCTACTCGGATAGTAGGAGACCCAGGTTCGATTCCCGGTTGAGGTAGTAAGATTTTTTCTGGCTCCCTTTGCATTTCTTGTATTTAACGTTTGATTGTATACCACAATTAATATCATTATCTACAAATTAAATTTTTTTTTTTATACCTCCCTCACAACTAATTAGGGTAATTGAGGAGGGGTGATTCACAAGTAGACATCCTGTGCTAAACACCCATATATCTGGTTAAGCTTATATCTATATATATAGTGCGTCTTAGAGCAAATGTCGAAGCCATTCGTCGAGCTCGACCACTGGTTGACGCAAATTCTGAGTGGGTACGGAAACGTTGCCAGCAAATTGCACTTCTTCAAAAGGCGAGATTCCCCAGCGTGCAGCTGCGGNAAATAAATATAAGAAACAAAGTTTCCAGCACGGGACTTGAGCCCCGCTATACCAGGGTTCCCTTCCTCAAACCCAGCATCCAAATAAAAACGTTGTTATACTGGAATACAGGGAGTATTTCCTCCCCACCCCCTTAAAATAAATAATTAAAAACATTATACCCTGTATGCTTGAAGGACAGACTACTAGGGATGCGAAAATTTATGTCTGAGCCTACATGATGCCATAAAGAATTCCAAATGGACATTTTGGCATCATCATAAATGGATCAAAAGTTAAATTTTAAAGGAGGATTTATTTGTGCTACTACCCAGGAACATACGTTGTACCCCCCTCACTCTTTTTGGGAAACATACTGGTTTCAGACACATTTCGACAGACTACTTGTAAATTTGTATATGATATAGTTAAAGTTCATTATCAGGATGTCTTTGCTGAACTTTACTAATATTTTTCAAACATAAATACATTTTAAAGTCGGTATTATTGATTATTTGTTTTATCAATCAAGGTAACACTGTATTTATTTAATAAATTTTGTTAATAATTTCTCAGTGAAATAAAATAAATTTAACTACCCACTATATGTATTATGCAACTTTCTGCAGAAGGATTATGAGTAAAGTATTGGAGTTGATACTTTTACTAGGCTATCGTAATAAAGAAGGGAGTTTGGAGGCAATATGGCGCGCTCTCCAAATAATACCAAAACCTTTAAGTTTATTTTATCGATCGATAAACATGGTTGGGGCCTCGATTTAAGCTCTGAAGTGTTTGATGTTGTCGTCCACTAAAAATAGAATTATATGTGCTTTGACCAGTTCAGGGCGTTACATTGTCTACGTACCGTTCTAGAAGCTCTGTTTTATTAAATGATCTCGTTTAAATGGTTCTCCTTTCACGCAGGTGCGTACGCAGTCGTACAGTCCTTATATTCTCTGAGCCTGCTCAGACATTGTTATCTGTGTCAGTTACTTTTAACTTAATGTCATGTGTTTAGATTCGCATGTTTTTGTTTTGTTTTATTACTGATTGGTTGATTCTATGATATTTTGCTAACTTTGTATTGAGATATTTAGATAGATAATAATTTGAAAAGAGACTGTTATTTCCGTTATCCAACATATGTAAACTCACTCTGCCTTGTGTGTTTGATATTGTCTTTACCGAAATAAATATTATTTCTGTATATTTTATTTTAATTTATTTTCCTGAACACATTTTTATTCAAAAAGCGTTGTATGTTTTATTGTATTTTACGCTTAATTATTAGTAGTCCTTTAAAAATCCAATTAGTTACTGCTTGTAGATATATTGTTTGGCTATATAATTTCACTTTTAAATTATAAATTGATAAATTTTCTAGATAATATTCATTGGAATATTTTGTTGTGCTAAGACAATCTTAATGATGTGTAATATAAATGATAATTTGTCAGATATTTGATTGTTTTCTCAGTTCTCTGTAACTTATAAAGCCGCATTAAAAAAAAAAAAAAAATGTCCTTGTTATGAGTTCCTTATTAATCACTCAATTAACCAAGGTATTTTATTTAGTTATTATTATTTTCCCAACAAGTTACTGTTGTGACTTTAGCAATGTTATGTCTAAAAACATTTATGTTATGCTTAAATTTGATTGATGATGACTGAAGCAGAAGTGTGTTCCAGGCTTTAATAAAGAGCCAGTTTTGGCTTAACGAATCCAAGTCACCTAGCAGCATTGAACCTATCTTTTATAATAATTTGAACTTGGAGATATTTATAATTTAGATCTTTCATTGGGGAAGATTATTGTCTTAGGTTTTCTTTGAAATTTCAATCCACCTAATGCATTAAGTAAATAAAATAATTATGGTAGTTCAGATTAAGATTCGTTTATCAAGATACATGCAACATTTTTTCTGCTGAGTCCATACATTTTAAAATAATACAGATTTTTTCTTTGTAAAAATATAAAAAACACTTTCCCTCTTTAAGAATTTCTTTATTACCAGATTTCAACTAAGAGACACTGTCTATTGTTTGCTGAAATTTTGAAGCTATTAAGCAAATATTTTCTTGAAAATACCAGTTTCATGAACTTTATGGATGGTCTCTCATCATTACTTGTATTTAATGATGAGAGACCATCCAAAGAATTAATCATTATCCTTCATAAATTTTGATTACTATTTATGTTTAGTTATTAAAGCTATAAAAAATGAAAATTATATAATGTTACTAGCTTATTTCAATTTGACCCATGCCACATTTTTTATATTAGCCAAAATTTCAATTATAGTGCTTCTGAGCTTCGTGGTTCATGCGAGACTGAGGTAGGTGAAGACTGGAAATTCACACTCGTACATATATTATTATTTAAAATCTGCCATTCAGATGACTGGAAATTATTTGGGGTAAATTTGAACTTTTTTTTTTAAGAGGGGAGA
>KZ807906.1:140382-156016 GCA_000696205.2 Oncopeltus fasciatus | reverse complement strand
TATATATATATAAATTTGTTAACAACCATTATCATGTGGATTATAGAAAATATCATGCATGAAAAATAAAATTTAGTTTATTTTTGTGAACTAAACTGTAATTAGCATTTTTAATTTTAAAAAGTATTTGGATCATTTTTAATTACCTATTTAAAATAGCATTAATTCAATAAATCAAAATTTTAACAGGTGTATTAATTTAAAAAATAAGATCAGCATCAAAAACTACTAACATGAGCAGGGAAGCGGTGTACGGAGTGCCACAAGGAGATTTTTCTGGTTGAATTCAGCATCAAGGTCAAAGGAGAAGGTTTAAAATGTATAAATAATAACAGTGCCTTTAAGAGGGTTTCTGCTATTAATAGAAAAACCCTCACCCTCCTATTTTATCAGGTAAGAAAGTTTTCAAAAATGTTGCACTCTGTGCCAAAGCACACTCACTGAAGAATTAATGTAGAAATTTCACATATTTACAAGTCATATACAAGAATAATAATAACTAAGAAGTTAATTGAATTTAAATTCATTTACTGTTAAACAACTTCACAGTTGATAATTATGTGATAATCGGTATGTAGCCAAAATGCAATTTTTGCTTTTAACTTTTTGTTAAAGTAAGGCACAATAGAGGATTACAGACATTGTAAGAAAAAACTTTATTTATCTTTTGAACTCCTGAAAGGGTGTTGCATGGCATGGAACTAGAAATCTGAAATTGAATTAATAAAGAATATTTGAATTATTCTTTGGCCATTTTTTATTTAATTTATGTAAATAAAAATATTGAGGATTAAAAGACCAATCCTGACATTAAAGAAACAATTGTCTGCGTGCATCATATAATTGACAATGTTATGAAAACATTAAGTTAGATAAATTTAATGCTCACTAAAATCAGGTTATAAATCCAAATGAAAGGTAGAAATAAAAAGTTAAAATATTTATTTTCTTAGAAGGAAAATTTGAATGTTCTAAAATGAAAAATATAATTAATAATAAATTAATGATATCAGTATTTAGTTTGCACAGTTTTATTTCTTCATTTTTTTTTAAAGGGACCTACAGTGCTCTTTTGGAGTTAACAGATATTAATTTATTACAATTAATTTTTAAATATCATTACCATAATATTGACCGCTCTTACAATAAATTAAATGATCAGTTTACAAGCCTGAGATTCATGACTAGATAAAGTTAAAATTTGAGAGGTAGTTGTTTGTTTTGCATTGTTTATAGTTTTAAATATACTTTTGGATTTATAACATTTTAGGTAAATCTGTTACAAGTTCCTTTTTCGAACAATGTCAATACTTTTAAGTAGCTCCTTCTGAAAAATTTGGAGTTCTATTTAAGGAAAATACAATGTCATAACTTTAAATGATTTTATATTTTTTAAGTTAATATAATCATTTTCCATAGTTGTTTCATGTAATATGTTACTACTTTTATCAATTTAATGTTGATCTGATCGTATTATTAATTATTAGCTTTGAAAGTTTTAATGAGGTAATCTCTAAGGAGTATACTAATGAACTCTAAAATGACTTTTTAATTTCAGGATTTTTAGCTAAGACCCAGCCAGGACCAAGTATTTCTTACTCCATTTTGCTTTAGAAAAGTAAAAATTAAAGGAGGACTTTTGAAACCCAAATGGGTCAGGTGGTTTGGGATCTCTTTCCATCATAGGCTGTAGGTTTACAAAATTAAGTAAAAATAACAAAAATGAAAATATAAAATAGTATTAAAAAAATATGGGGGAAAAATAATTCGCCAACATCTAAACCCAGTTAAGGCGGAATAANTTTTTTTTTTTTTTTTTTTTTTTTTTTTTTTTTTTTTTTTTTTTTTTTTTTTTATTATATAGGAAGGGTTCTCCATAGGAGTGGATTTCCTTTGTATTTTATCTGGCTTTAATGGGTTTAGGATACGAATATTATAATTGTTGTTATTCATTAACAAAGTTAAAGCAGCATATATAAATAAAGCATTAGCATAAAGCATTTAGATCTTAGTAAAATATTTGTTAAAAGATGGAAAATATTTAAAGTAGGACACTAAATGTCAAATTTTAAAAGTAAGGAATTCAACTAGATTTTTACTTTACTGTATTTAAAGAATAAAAATTGTAAAAATGAATTAATTCTAATTTAAATCATATTTAATTATTTATGGTTTCCTGAACTAATTTTATCATGAATTCTATGGGTAGTTATGTATGTATACCATTACTTTAATGAACACAGTGCTCATTAATTGATGAACACAATGCTCATCAGACCATACTGTTTGACTGATCAGATCAGAATTAAATAGTCTGCATTTAATATATATATTTTTTTAATAGAATATTAGTCAGTTTAGCTGAGGTAAATTTGTGTGGCAGCCACTCAAGATTTTGACTTTTTTTCCTTAAAATAATTTGAACTTTTGTATGGTATATTTTTTTTCAGGTTTTATTATTTCATTTTTTAGCTTGAACAATGGTTTCTATTATGGATTCTTCAGCAAATGAAATATTATCCCTTACCGTGCACAGTGATGATGAAGATGATGATGGTTGCATGTCGTCCCACAGCTCAGATTATGGTTCATCTGACTTGATGGCTGCTGCCATGGGTGATGAAGTGACTGCTCAACTTGCAGCTGCAGGTTGGATTCTTTTCATTATTATTAACTGTTTTGTTTTAAATGGGCATATACATACATACATATACATATATGTATGTTATAATACATATAAAATTATTGTTGAATGAATTCCCCATTTCATGAAGTCAAAATAACTTTCAATAATACTCAGATGACCTATCAAATGAATAAGTGAAGTTTTTTTTCAAATGTAGAGTATCCCTTGATTAATATATTTTTAAGAACATTTGAATCACATATTTTGTGAACACTTAAAAAACGTTCTGTTTTTTAGGTTTCTTATTTGGCTAATTTTCTATTATTCTAGATAGTATAATTTTTTTTTTACTTTGTACTTATTTAAACAGATAAAAAAAATTATAATTACTAACTATAATGGTAATAATAAAAATGTAATTTCCAACTATAATTGAAGTATTTTTCGACCTTATTCTTCGAATTACCAACTTTTTCAACTATTGTAGTATAACATTTATTGTCCAAATGAAACTATAGAAATAACTGTGCGGGTGACAATGGCTGATGACACATTGTACTGTTTGGGGTTGTGCCCACTAGTATAGATAGATATGCTTTTTTGTTTAGGCGATAAACATCTAGGTTATTACGCCCTCCCAATAGTATAGTTAGAGAATATATTGAACTCTAGCTCAGATCATGAGCAAGGAGCCTAGCTGAGAAGTCTAAAAATAGTGAAAAAGCAGTCCTCACTCATAGTAAAAGACCTAAGGTTCTTCCAGGTTACTGATTGTGGCTTTGACCATTTCCTTTAGCTGAGAACTTAGCATATCTCAATAAAGGACTCAAATCACAAAAATGGAATCAAATCCACAGCAAAATATTTAACTACAGCAGGATCCACCCTTTGGTATGTTGCTTGGTTAAAAGTGAAACTGCAAATCTTGGAAGAATGAGAAAATTTCTGGGAAGGCCACAGCCTTGACCTTTGTTTTCAGAAGAAGCTACATCTATGGAAGAAGAGAAGAAATGGGTGTGGCAAGCAAGGCTTATGGACAAAATCGGCAAAATCCTAGTTTAGTCTGTGAAAAGTATAAACATTGAAAGAAAGACTGTTACCAAAGCCAAAAATGAATAACCTGGAATTGAACTTGCCAAGAAATAGGTCATATCTAACAGGCGCCAGAAGCACAGAGGTTATCTTCTGTGGACGATCAAGATCTGCTATAAGAAAATCCTGGACAAGGTGTATACAACAGGGTGAACTGCTTCCTAATTAGTGAAGTCAAGGAAGCACCAGTGATATTGCTATGTTTGAAGAATGTGAGAAGAGGGGTGGCCGCATCCATGGATCACCCCTTGGACGAAGGAAGCGAGGCAGCTGCCACAGGTAATGAAGTAGAGAGGTATTGACCCTGTCTGGGGGTTGAGACTAGTGGAGATCAGCTGGGTTGAAGAGAGGAAGCTAGGGAAAATGCTAGAACATTCTGAATCTGTCTAATAATCATTGTATGGTCAATTTAGTAGATTTACTTATTCTACTAAATTGATCATAATTTTATTTANGACAGGTTTTCCCTTCTACCTCATTTTTTGTGTATTATCCTGCTTAACTGTTGTTTAAAGGAGTTAGTATTTTTTCATCTAAAATTAATTAATAACAAATAAGTTGTCTTATTTGTGGGACGTCAAATATCCCTGCTTTAGTTTTCCACTGATTCATTTTTGTTCCTATATATGCAAAGCATGATCCATCTTATCAAGAGCCTTCACAAACTGGTTCATAAGGCCCAGCTTGATATGCAGTGGAGGAAGAATGATTTTCTCTCCCACAACTGAGGGATTGTTAATGACATTCTTTCCCCAATGTTCATAGCTACTTTTTTCTAACCTACTGGTGTGTATTGTGAGAATTTTATGCATTCTTTGTCAATTTCAAAAGTTTCAGCAATCTCACAAATTGTGAACCGATGGTCAGATCGAACCAGATGACTGATCTTTTTGATATTTTCATCCGTTTTGGACGTGGAAGAGCAACCCGGGCGGTCATCATTTTCAACGTCTTCTCGGTCATCTTGGAAATTCTTTAACATCAAAATCTTGCCCATGTGATAAATATTCATTGCCATAAACTTATTTTAATAAATGTTATGTTTCAGCAAGGTTTAACCTAATTTTTCTTAATTTGCACTTATCAGGTTTTCGGCAAAACCAAACAAACACCTCTTACATTAACGAAGGATACTGCCTGACTGATTTCTAGACTAACTCGGTAGGTGCTGCAATAGAAAGAGAAGGCTTTACGCTGCACAGCTGTCGGTCATTTGGAATTGACACATGCACAGTTCTTCTGTAGCAGCATCAGTCTCGTTATTTAATAGCCCCACCTCGTATTTACTGGACAGAAATATCAGTCATCGAAGGGTTTGGGGGTTCTATCTAAATCATTGGTACGCCGAATTTTATCCAAATTTTTCTTTTCCCATCAGTCCACTATCGTAAATGTTCTGTGCAAGTTGTACAGACCTGATGTGGTACCCAGGTTTTATCCTGATCACCAAGACTAACACCAAAGCATCTAAGATAACCCCTCTTTTCAAATTCACTAACAGTTTTTCTGTTTTCTTTTAACGTGTATCCTCCGCGTATGTAGCAAAACACATCAAGTTTATTACACAACTTTTTCTACTTGAAATCATTATATTTCTATTCAACAACACTATATAATTTGCAATACAGTACATTTTAGGTTAAATTTATAACAACTCTTTCCGAAACAACAAGTGAGGCCAAAATCCAGTCTTCCCTGTATGGTGAGAACTCACAAACTAACTTCAGCTCTAGTTGGAGTGTTGAAGGTCACTTCAGTTACTGGACAGACAATGCCATCTAGTGGATTTTTCTGGAACTAACTGAATTGACAATAGAGCAATTTTTTTTTTTTTTTTTTTTTTTTAATCATAGGGCAAATATACAGAAACCAATCCTTATATATTTGATTTAGAACTGCCTAAAATGGATTTAGAACTGCACATTTTATGTAGAACTGTGTGTTAAAAAAAACACTGATCTAAAGTAGAACTGATAGAAAAAAACTGATTTCATATTTAGAATCAGCTTCCAAAATATAGCTAAAATCAGTTTTAAAATTCTAGGCACCAAGAAAATTTTTATTTTCTTTAAGCCTGTGTAGGGGAAAGATAATAGAAGTTGGTGAAATATATTCACTGTAAAGTTTGGAATAAATATTATGGTAAAAAGAAATAAGTTCGTGCAGAAGAATCAGGCAATTTGACTTTTCACCTAGAGGGCTTCAGAAGAATAATCGTATACTTTCACGAAGTTGGGCATTTTCCTTATTTCAAATTTACCACTTATTTCTGCAAAATATGACAAATTTTCAAATCTATAGTGGTTGAAACTGATTATGGGAACTTTGTAAGGGAGGGCTATTTTATAATGAGAAGAAGTGTTAAATTATGTACAGGAGTTTGGTCAGGCATGGTTAATGAACAAACATTGAAGCAAGGTTTCCTAACTAATCTTACTTGTAGTAGGTGATTCATTGATACTGTCATAAGCAAGTCGGCTTTTGACCTCAGTGGAACTTTCCTTACCCCTTCAGAACAGCACGTCAACTTTGTCTCTTATCTCGAAAATCGGAAGATCCAAGAAATTGAAAATTGCAGCATGGTTTGAAATTCACCATCCTTTTACCCTGAATAGATATAATCATGTTGATAGCTACTGGGCTTATGTGAGATTCTTCTTTAAACTGCTTTGAAGCAATTCTGTCTGCCTAAAAGCAATTCAAGTCGGCTTAAATGCAATGGAAAAAATTTCATTCCCCAATTTCTCTCAAACTGAGTGAGCTCTTCCGCCTTCAGCCAAGTCATTATTAATTAAATTAGACAAAGAGAAGGTTTCAGTAAACCCCCTCACGCACTCCCAGATAATTTCAATTCGTTTATAGAAAGACCTAAAGAGGTATAAAAAATATTTTACTAGTTTTACACCATTTCCCCTAGCCCTTATTAATAATGAAAATAGAATGAAAGAAACTCATGTCAGTACTGTACATTTAGTACTACCTGTAATACCTAACTGTACCTTACTACTACTAAAAAGTTTTGTAGCTTCCCTAAATATGTCATAGTCATCAGTGGAAGGTTCTTACTCAAGAAAGTTGAAAGATGATCCACAGCAAATTTTTCAAAAAGAATATCTTGCTGGAGACAGAAGTTTAACAAAAAATGTGTTGTAAAAGGTTTTTTTTTTTATTAAAAAAAGACTGATTTTCAAGAAGTCCTTATCTTAACTGTTATAGGTTTTTGAATAACTTTAATTTTGAATAGCTTTATACTTTCTGTAGACCAACCCCTACACAGATGTAGGTGAAAACTAAAGACAGGTTCCTTTAACTCCCACTTCCCCCATCGTCTTATTGACTTTCCTTCCACACCCATCTTTTAGGCATTTGTTTATTAGTCTCTAATTTCTAACAATTAGTGTTATTTGAAAATATTTGCTATTGTCAAAGGAATACAAGTGTGAGACATCTATACCTATCAACACATGATACATTTTTCTTTCTCAAATGTGTTGAAATTTATATTTTTTTCCTCATATATCAAAATATGATACAAATCGTATCATGGCCATTTGTACCTTAATGATATTAATTCCAAATTTACATAGTTTTGATGATTTCACTTAACCTTTTATAACTTTTTCTAGTGAATTGAAATGTGTAATATTTATGTATAATTTTAAAAGAATTTGCTGCATTTTTGCCATTTGAATTTTCATAACAGAGTTTTTGTTTTTATGTTTACGCATAATTTTGGGCAAGTTTTCAATTACAAAAAGAGTATGTGTCATTCAACCTGGTTTCTTTTAGAAACTATTCATAAGCGAGTTACCCTTGAGTTTAGCTAATTTTTCCGTTTTGATTTTGTTCAATTTTGAGCCCAATTCTTTCAATTTTAATATTCCTTTGTTGTTCTTTTTACATTATTGTAAATAATGTCCAGTCAAACTTGTGTTGCAATTTTGGATTTTGGAACTGAAAGCTTTTGATTGGAATGTTTTATTTATAAATGGATTTTGTAAATTTTTGTCTTAACTAAAAAAAACTTTATTGATAAAATTAAGTTTGAAATAGTTGATTTCCTTCATGGATTTATTTTGTCCTATTAAAGTAATCTAATAAAATATTTACATAGAGAAGTAATGCTACATTTCAAACATTCTGAAATTTAACGACTAATTTTACAGATATTAATTTTTTCATCTAATCATAATTTGAGTGTCTATTTTGCCAATGTTATAGGACCCGTGGGTATGGCTGCAGCTGCAGCCATTGTTTCTGCCAAAAAAAGGAGAAGACCTCATTCTTTTGAGACAAATCCTTCCATCAGAAAAAGGCAACAGAACAGGCTTCTTAGAAAATTGAGAGTAAGTGAATAAATATTAAAAAATCAATATTATTGTTAATCCTGTTTAACTAATGAAGTTCCTTGACTGTATGATTGTGATGATGATAACTGTATCTTCAGTCAAAGCAAGCTGTTATAGGACTTAATTATGTATAAATTAAAACATCTTAAATGTCCTAACCCTGAAAAATTCTTAACCTTAATTTCAGAGTATGGCCACTCTCTATTTCTTGATTTAAAAAAAAATAACCTGAAGGCTGGATTAGACTGTCTGTTACTGTGTAATTTAGATTTTATTTTTGTTTCTACAGGAATTTCTCTAAGACCCTGGATGTAACCTTTTCTTTTTTATTATTTTCAAGCTAAGCAGTACTTCCTGGGGCACTGCTGGAGAAAGTTTTTACTTTCTTAGATTCTTTTCATCCATCTGCTTATCGCAAGGCTTTTTAACTATCTATTATTTCTTATGATTAATGAATGTTTTGTGACAAATAGTCAAATAATTATTTAAAGGTTTTATTTTCCTTAGAGCCCAAGCATCTATAGATCTTTGGTAATCAATCAGGCTGATCATTCACTGACACTCTTCCTATTATACCTCATTCTTAGCTCACTTAGCTTAGCTCCTTCTTAACAATTTTATTTAATATTGAAGGTGTATATATTTAAAAAAAATACTTTTTTTCACCTAAATATTTGTGTTATTTATCTTTAATATAAAGTACAATTAAGGCTCAAAGTAGTCCATTCAGCTGTCATTAGTCATCTGCTAGCCAATTGCTCGATCCCAAGCTGATACCAAAACATTGGGATGGCTGCCAAAGAACTCTTCGACTTCGGTTTACCGAAGAAGGATAAGGCTCAGACAACTTTGCCCACAATCTTTGCAGTAGAGTTTGGAATTCATAGAGCATCTAAAAGGAACAAATTCTTATTGAATAACTCCTTCAATATTACAAAAAAAAAAAAAAAAAATTCAAAGCATGGATTTTTTTTCTTCAAATTGCCCCCTTACAGCAACTGGAAAATCAGTTTGACCGTGATCTAGCCTTTGCTTAGGGGTATTCTAATATTACCAGTAAACCCACTTTTCATCACAATTGACTTCTGGGAAAATCTTATATCAAAAGAGTTTTTCAATAAATCCCGATAAAATCCCGGCAATAATCAAAACTTGAGCCTTTGCTTCGCAAGCATCTAAAACTTGAGTTTAGCAAAGAACACTTTTAATTCTAAAAGACCAATTGCCAAAAATCATCTTCTGAGAATTGGTGTATATAGTAGCTGAAAAAGCTGCCTTGCCAGTCACCATTTTTTATTTATTTTTCTTTTAATGGTTATTATTCTCAATCTTGATATGTTTGTTACACCTGAAAGTTGTATCAATAATTTAAATGTTGGTCTGATTCTTTGGATGTAAAGAATTGTCCAATATCAACAAACACTAATAGCTCCAATTTCCCCTGAACTCTAATAGGTATTTGTGAAGTTGGACAGCAAAGAAAACTTACTGCTTCATACTCCTGGAGAGCATGGTGTTGCTTATGTAACCCTACTCTTAATGTTAATTACAACCCTGCACAATTGAGTGTGTTGGTGATAATGTACATATGGTTTGTCCAAAGGGCACCTTTTGAAGGTGCCCATGGTTTGAGCACTGACATTGGAAAGAAGCACCCAATAAAAGCAAATCTAATGATCTAGCAATTATTCAGCTAAGTTAAAATTCAGGACTGGGTCACCAAATTTCAAAACCACTTGAAGAAATACAATATGAATGAAAAAGAATTTAATGAAGATTCAAAGACTTCTGATTTTTTCCCAAATGAAATGCTTCATAAGTCAAAGCATTTAGCCAAATAGTACTACTCTATGCAAAGGAAGAATGCAGCACACAGCGACAAGGGCATTAGTCAGATTTATAATACCTAGGTTGTATCAAAGCTGCAAGAGAGAAAAGGCTTAAGCAATATTGAAGAAAGCGTTTAGTGCCCTAGTTCATGAAGGCTGAGGCACAACCTTCTAGAAGTAAAGCTTTAATCTGTCCATATGGTTCTTAAAACCACAACTCTGGATACTTCTCCGAGACTGGGTGGAGTTGTATCTTGATGAGCATTGCCAAATAATTCTTAAATTAGACAATGTTCCTAATATATGCCATAGAAGTGGCAGACTATTCTCATTTATAAACAAAAGGAGATTCTTAAAATATCTCATTTTAGTGGTTGCCACCTCAAGGTGGAACTTGAGGAAGGCTTCTTTGTTTTTAATTTACTCAAATGAAGTTCTTCCCAGTCCAGGCAGAGAGAATATTAACCTAATTCACAAAATTCTTAAAAAGACTGGACTTAATCTGAATACTCTAAAAAGCTCAGCAATTATTATAAAAGGGTATCCTCAGTTTAAATGAGCTTCAACTTAAAAATGGTTAGATTATTTCTTTGTCTTTCAATAAGTAAAGCTTTGGTAGATGAATGGAAACAAAAATCAGACACTTTTTGGAAAGCATAAAGTCAAATAAATTTATGATTAAGAGAGGGTTATATATATTATCTTTAGTTAAATCATTTTATTAAATATTATATTTTTGTAATAATTGACTTATGATGGGTTGTAATAATTCAACTGATTTATTTTTACAAAAAATATATATTTTGACTTTATTATGTCTTTCATTAGTTTATGATAAAAAAAAAAAATATTGGTTATTGAATAGTATGCTGTCTTTATGGCACTCCAGTATAGCTGTGTAGCCCTACTAACGATAAAAACTTTTGTAAATAAAGTGTTTCTCCATCTGTAAAATTAGACCATGTTTAAAGTTGTGATTTATTTTTCATTGTAGAACTTCTCTCTTATTTTTAAAATAATTTAGTAAGATTCCAATTTGTCAAAATTGCCAATTGACACTTTTTGGAAAGCACTTTAAAATTGGCTATTAAACTAAAATTTTAGTTTTCTAACTCAGTCATTTTGTTTATACTTATACCTAATAATATCAGTTAATCCTCAACATAATGAGAGGTGCATGATCTGATTTTAATCATAATTGAATAGGCTACTATGTTTTGAGTGATCACAAAGTGAGCTTATGATAGAATTCTTTCTACTGGAAATAAACTAATGTTTTTCTTTAAAACATTTTTTTTTAATTTACAACTTTAAGTTGATTTATTATTTTAATTATGACTTTAAGTGCCAAAATATTTTTAACCTTATAAAATTGGATGGACTAGGTAGAATGCATAGGGGTTTGGCAAGGCCTGAAGGGCTTTTTATTAATTTATCTCACTTTTATTTTTGTTTAATTGCTTAAATGATCAAGCTCAAATGAAACATTTTTTCATTAAATAAATGTTTGCATTTGGCCAGGGGTTTTTAGCCAGTTTAATCAGTTCATTTGAAGGTACCAGATGTAAAAAAATCATTTATTAAAATAGGAATTAATGTTTATTAATTTTGTTCCAGCAAACTATTGATGAATTTGCAACTAGAGTTGGACAACAAGCAGTGGTTCTTGTGGCTACCCCAGGAAAACCAAGTACCAGTTTTAAGTGTTTTGGTGCCAAACCACTTGAAGACGTTGTATGTCTTTTTTCTTTTTTTTTTTTCAAAGTCATTAGTTTATAATTTTTAGAATGTATTTTTGAAGCTTGATGTGCACATATCTCATATAGTATGTGTATGACACAGACTATATGTGTTAAGTTGGAATTTAAATGAATATTTAACAAGTTTACTTCTTGCATTGTTCTGAGAACTGCAAACTGACTTTACTTGTGTAACTGCACAGGCTCATAAATCTTTACCACATCCAGCCATATAATTAATTAATTAATTAATTATAATATTTTTGGGATTGCAATGGTTCTCTAAACAACAAAGGTCCCATGAGCCATGTATATATATAAAATTTATTTATTCATTCTTTAGCTCATTGATGCTAAGGCATTCCCAAATTGCTATCTTTATAAATACCCTATTTTTCATTCTATCTTTTTTTTTTTTTTAAATTAACTTTCATCCATATTGCAAATAACAAGAATGTAAGTGCTGCTTTTGAATAAGAGAAAAAAAAAACAGTGGTGGGGGGAGGGTCTTAGAACCCCAACCATGCTCAATGATGTAGTTGACAACAAAATGATATTTTCGATCTCCAATTTCGGCCTCTTCTTATTCAATGAATATTTGAAAAAAATAATTATATGATTATGAATATGAGTAAATAAAACTGAAATATTTTTATATAAGAATCAATGTATAATTAGGAACTTATATGTTTCATAAAATAATATAGGTATGAAGCGTGACTATCAATTAATGATGAATAAACTAATAATTAAACTGAACTAATACTAATTCTAATGCTCAATATTATAATAAAAAATGACTTTTTTTTCTCATAGAATTTTATCCTTAAATTTTTACTTACAACTTTTGCATCCTTTTGTACCTTTTGATTATCACTCTTCTTCTTGTCAAGGCTGTATGTGGACTTGAGACGCTGGAAGTCTCTGGGCTTGGGGCTGTTTTTCTCTCAAGAGGTCTTAGACAAGGATTTCTTTGAATTCTATAATTCTGATGCTATTATTCAATATCTTACAAATGATGTTGGCATACTCCATTGACATCCTATTAATGAGATCCACTGCCACTTATTGTATCTCCTGCTATTTTTTCTCAGAAAATAATTATATGAGCTCATTTAGTCTGAAAGGTTTATATGATTTTTCCTCTCATTGTAGTTGACTGTGGCTCTTCTACATATAGTAGGAGGGGGAGGTGGTAAACAATAGGTAGGGGTAGATAAATAAGATAAATAGAGAAGTGGCACCTCTAGGGGTGTCAAGACCACAGGGTTTGACAAATACATGTGTACCTACTGTTAAATGGCATGAATAGTAATTTTAAGGCAGAAGCCCCCTACGAATAATAAATCTGGCCTGTTTACAATAAAATATATACAAAATAAATATGCACATTATAAAATAAAATATTAATTATAGCAACTATAGTAAATAAATAAGTGACAGTAAGTAAATAAATTAAAAACTAATTTGGTTATAATACCAATAATCAGTATAATACCAGAATGAGTTTTAAGACTAAATAATAAAAAATAAAAGTGAAAGCATAAGAAACATAAATGAAAGAGAGCATAAGAAACAATCTTAAATAGTCAAATGAATGCTTGAAGAAAAGCGAAGTATAAAAACTTAATAAAGTTATTGAGAGTATTCATAGAACCTGTTTGGAAATAATAATGGTAAAAAGGTGAGACTTAAATACTGCAAGAGTGGAAGAGCTAAGAATATATGAGGGAAGAGAGTTCCCCAAGAAAGCTGGTCGGGGGAGGAAGGAATGTCTAAAGGTGGCAAGGCTGTGGGAAGGGGTGTAGATGTCAGGTCACCCCATTCCGGTTGGTACGAGTATGAACCAAAGATCTGAAGGTTAGTTGTCAAAAATGGAAAGAGGGCTCTTATTAGAGTGGATGGTTCGCCAGAGGAAGGTCTCAAGGAAGTATTTGCATCGAAAAGAAGAATGCATCGAAAACCAGTGCAGCTCCGTGTAGTAACTCGTGACAAAAGAGCCCCTGGGAGCCCTAAATAGACCTAATGAAGCAATTCATTAATTACTTCAGTCTATTTTCAAGGTTGGTTGAAAAAAATTCCATTCACTATGCAGCCATAGTTGAAATTAGGGGGGGGGGGCAAGGGAAGAAACTATGAGTTAACGAATTTTCTGAGGAAGCACATGACGGGAACAGTGGAAGATTTTAAGCTTAGAGATAGAACAGTGAGAGATTTTGGATACCTGGGTTTCAATGACAAGGAGTGGTCAATAGTGACACTAAGACTGTTTGCTGAGGTACAGAATTAGATAGGCTGGTTATTAATAAATAAGTAAAGAAGGGGGAGGGATTTTAGAACTAATTTGATCTAATAAAGATAGTCTTAGACTTACTCAGATTGAGCCCCAACTTATTTTTCTCTGCTAAGAGCTATTGTTATCTGGGCCCGATTGGATGAAGGGTTCAGTGTATGTAAGTTCAGATGGCGGGAAAGGGAAATAGATCTGGGTATCACCAGCAAAGAGAACAGGTGAGAACTAAACTGGATAGATTAAAAAAGATAATTGACATAGGCGCAAAACAGGGTAGGAGAGATGCTGGATTATTAAACAACTCCTGACTATAGGTTAGAGTGATCTAAGGTGTTGAATGCTTTGGAGAAATCTTGGAGAACAGACCCTAGAGACCGCCTCGATGGATATCTGTTTGGGCCAAGGTGGTCCCATGGACTAGCCATGTGTCGATTGACGTAATGATTGTTTAAATTGGAGGTGTGAATTTTTTTTTAATTTTATGATGCCCAACAGTCANTGCCACCTAATCAATAATAAACCCTTAATGTTGGGCCTATTAGAAATTATCGTCATACTTGCCTGCACTTAGTGGATTAGCAATATGTTTGCTTTAGACTTATCTACCTGAACAGTCATGGTAGCAATTTCAAAAATTATTCCCCCTTAAAAAAAAGGAGACTGCAATTGAGACCTTTCTCTGCATTCCCTGGGAGTTAAATTAAAATGTATTCTTGTCAAATGATAGTTGTCTTGTTAAAAAATAAACCTCCAATAAATCACCAACATGGTCAGGGATATCATCTTAGTTCAATAGTTCAATTTTGTTCACAATTTTTAGTTGTTTATTATCCTTGACTTTATTGTCAATAAGGAGCTGTGTTTTCCAACAAAACTAATTCTATTTGACAAGGAAATATTTTAATTAAAAAAAAATTTTTTTTTTGCTTTCCAAATATTTTTGAACTTTCTTCCTTATTGTTCTCAATATTTAATATTTATTAAAAAAACAAAAAAAAAAAAACTAAGTTTTGCTCCTTTTGGTTAGTTTTAAATATAAAAATTCAAATAATGTTTTCTTTGTTTTGCATTTAAGTACAAATATATATGTGTATCTATGTGTACTTATTAAATGCTTGACTTAAAAAAAATTTTTTTCCCTAAAGGTTAAGAATCTTCGAGCAATGATTATGGATGAGCTAGAATCAGCTTTAGCCCAACAAGCTCCTCCTCCAGTTCAGGAAGACCCATCTCTTTATGAACTACCTCCACTAATTATTGATGGCATACCAACACCTGTAGAAAAGATGACTCAAGCACAATTGAGAGCATTTATACCATTAATGTTAAAATATTCTACAGGTAGTTAAAGGAATTTTACTTATTTGCCTAAAAAATTAATTTCATATGTTGCTCATTCTTCATGGTTTTATAATGGTTAGAACACAATCATTATGGTTATTAATTTTATGCTAGAGTATAGATATAGAAGTTCATTGACTATTTTTCAATATTTAGTTAAAAACTGCTGAAAATATTCAATTTTTCAGTTTTCAAGGTTAAAATAAAGTTAGAATACTCCTGATACTGAATTTTTTATTTATATTAAAATGCTTGAATAGATTGAGATCAATTAGTTTCATCAATTTCAGTTCTATCATAGGTCACCTTGAAAAAAAATGCTTTGATCCACCAAAATGTTTTTTTTTTGTTGTTTTTTTTTTTTA